>JADRCD010206487.1:0-33986 GCA_019843815.1 Montemys delectorum
ATGACATCTGCCCAGGATCTTCTAGCTTTCATAGTCTCTGGTGAGAAGTCTGGTGTAATTCTGATAGCCTGCCTTTATATGTTACTTGACCTTTTTCCCTGACAGCTTTTAAAATTCTTTCTTGTTTAGTGCATTTGATGTCGGGAGGAATTTCTTTTCTGGTCCAGTCTATTTGGGGTTCTGTAGACTTCTTGTATGTTCATGGGCATCTCTTTCTTTAGGTTAGGGAAGTTTTCTTCTATAATTTTGTTGAAGATATTTGCTGGCCCATTACATTGGGAATCTTCACTCTCTTCTATTGGAAAGATATTGTGTAAATTTGGTTTTGTCATGGAATATCTTGTTTTCTCCATCTCTGGGAATTGAGAGTTTTGCTGGATACAGTAGCCTGGACTGGCATTTGTGTTCCTGTAGGGTCTGTATGGCATCTGCCCAGGATCTTCTAGTTTTCATAGTCTCTGGTGAGAAGTCTGGTGTAATTCTGACAAGCCTGCCTTTATATGTTACTTGATATTTTTCCCTGACTGCTTTTAAAGTTCTTTCTTTGTTTAGTGTATTTGGTGTTTTTATTATTATGTGTCAGGAGGAATTTCTTTTCTGGTCCAGTCTATTTGGAGTTCTGTAGGCTTCCTGTATGTTCATGGGCATCTCTTTCTTTAGGTTAGGGAAGTTTTCTTCTATAATTTTGTTGAAGATATTTGCTGGCCCATTACATTGGGAAACTTCACTCTCTTCTATACCTATTATCCTTAGGTTTGGTCTTCTCATTAAGTCCTAGATTTCCTGGATGTTTTGGGTTAGGAGCTTTTTGCTTTTTGCATTTTTTTTGACTGTTGTGTCAATGTTTTCTATGGTGTCTTCTGCCTCAGAGATTCTCTCTTCTATCTCTTGTACTCTGTCAGTGATGTTTACATCTATGACTCCTGATTTCTTTCCTAGGTTTTGTATGGCCAGGGTTGTCTCTCTTTCTGTTTTCTTTATCGTTTCTATTTCCATTTTTAGATTCTAGATGGTTTTGTTCATTTCCTTCACCTATTTGATTGTGTTTTCCTGTAGTTCTTTAAGGGATTTTTGTGTTTCCTCTTGAAGGGCTTCTAGCTGTTTACTTGTGTTCTCTTGTATTTCTTTGAGGGTGCTATTTATGTCTTTCTTAAAGTTCTGTATCATCACCATGAGAAGTGATTTTATATCTGAATCTTGCTTTTCCAGTGTAATGGTGTGACCAGGACTTGTTGTAGTGGGAGAATTGGATTCTGATGATGCCAAGTGACCTTGGTTTGTGTTGTTTATTTTCTTACACTTGTCCCCTGTCATCTGGATATCTCTAGTGCTACCTACCCTTGCTTAATCTGACTGGACCTGTCCTTGCTGTGATCCTGGTTGTGTCAGAACTCCTCAGAATCAAGCTGTCTCTTGATCCTGTGCTTCTGGGATCCTGTGATCCTGGGCTTGTTAGATCACCTGGGAGTTAGGCTTCCTCTGTGTGTTGTGGGACTGGCTGAAGAGCTTGCACCCAAGGTCAGCTCAGGACACGAATCCAGACAGACTGGAAGAAACCCAAGTCACTGGGCTGGCAGAGTTCCTGTGTGCCTGGTCCCACTGGTCCCAGTTACTACCAGTGTTGGGACAGATGTTGGTTCCTCCTCACCTCTGATCCTGGGTGTGTCAGAGCGCCTGGGAGTGGAGCTTCCTCTGGTTGTTCTGGGACTGGCTGCGGAGCTTGTGCCCAATGTCTGCTCAGAACACCAGCCCAGAGAGACTGGAAGAAACCCAAGTTACTGGGCTGGTGGAGTTCCTGTGTGCCTGGTCTCGTGAAAGGACTCTTGATGAAGGAGTATAAATATGACCACACAGACATTGGGAGAGGAGTACTGAGCTTTGGTTTGGCTTGCTATACTTTACTTTTCTTCCCTAAAGACACACATGTATTGGTTTGAATTACATAGCACTCTTTATCTCAACTTGTGATAATGCCACCATTGAGAGAAACTTGCCTAAGAACTGCTCATGAGGTTCCTGTGGCAGTTGCAGCTTCTGGGACCTTGCCTCTGTCCTGTTGGGGAGCCTGGCAGTTTCTTCAGGATTCAACTATAGTTGCCTAGTGTCTGCTTTCTACAAGGACTGGACTGTAGCTGCTAGACTCTACCTGTTGTCTGCCTGCATAGATGACTGGTCTGCAGCTGATAAGTTGTATTGGTGTTTGCTATAGGATGGAACTACTGCCCAAAAGATCGAGCTCACTACCAAAGAACTATTGCTGAACAGGTCCATTGCCCCCAAATCCTAATAACTTTTCTCTTCCACTAACTCTGCTGAGTGATGGTCTAGAGGTAAAGTTGAACCCTTATTAAAAGTAAGTTACAAAAAAAATATTTGCACTCCCACTAGCAGTGTTGGAGTGTTCCCTTTCTCTTCATTCTCAGGAGCAGGTGTAAGATTGAATCTCAAATACGTTTGATTTGTATTTACCTGATGGCTAATAATGTTGCAGAGTTCTTTGAATGTTTCCCAGCCATTTTAGCTTCTTCTTTTAAATTCTCTTTTTAGATATGTATACAATTTTTATTGGATTATTTAGTTTGTTGATGTTCAGAAGATTGAGTTTTTATGTATTTTAGATACTAGCACTCTGTTGGATATGGAGTTGATGAAAAAACCTCTTTCCATTCTAAGGGAATATATTTTGTTCTGTTGATGGTGTCCTTTGCCTTATACTAGCTTTCTAGTTTTATAAAGTTGCATTTACTATTTGTTGAACTTAGTACCTGCACTATCGATGTTCTGTTCAAAAGTATTTTTTTTCCTGTGCCAATGTGTTCAAAACTGTTCCCTACTTTTTCTTCTGTCATGTTCAGTGAGGTTCTGATATTTTTTTGGTTTGGATAATTTTAATGACTGTTACTATTTCCTTGGGGTTTATAGCTTTATTTTATTTGTATATCTGATCTTGAGTTAATATTGCTAAGTGGTATTGACTGAGAAAACTGTCCATTTCTTTTAGGTTTTGTAATTTTGTGGAATACAGGTTTTTAGTGTATCTATCTGATTTTCTAGATTTCCTTGGGGTCTATTGTTATGCCTCTTTTTTTAAATTTATTTTTTCAGTAATACGGTCATATGTAAAGGAAACCAAGATCCCATCAGATGGTTTGTATGAATTTTTTAGTTAATATGTTTTCCTTCCACCTGAATTTAGGATCTTCTAAAACTTCTACTTTCACTAATTCTGGATATGTGCTAGCACCCAACAAGTCCTAGAGTGTGTAGGATACAGAATACAGGACAGTACGGACTATTTTGGCCCACTAGGACACTTCAACTCTCTCCACCTCCTGTGGTGACCCAAAGTGTGACATATTAGGAAAAATGGCTTCTTCCAGTCTTTTGTCTTCAGATTTTTATATAAGATATTGTTTTGGCTAATTCTAGTTTTAGAGCTATATGAGCAAAAGTATTAATGAGAAAATAGTTTCAAACTTTATAGAACTTCATATAAACAGTCATCAGGACAGATATTGACAATTCATCCCTGTCTGCAGATTCTAGAAACATCATTTAATGATTCATAAAACCTAAACTCTCACCATCACATCGTGCTGGGAAATTTGCATGGGTCTAAAGAGCCCATTTAAAAAAAAAGAATATGAAACTCTATATCAGTTGAAATTGAATTAATTCTTATAACACACATTGGAAATGGTAGGTTGATGAAATAACCTAATAAAGCATAATGTACTAAGTAAAAAAATACCTTCAAGTTAGAGTGCTGTTCTCTGAATTATTTGTATTTATTGAATCAACTCCAGATAAGTAAATCTCCTTAGGCAAAATGAACATATTTATAAGCCAATGGGCTGTAATGGGATTGGTGTGCCCCCCTCTTATACAGAGACCAATTTATGTAACTGAAGCTTCTTGTTCTTTAGAGCCTAAACTACAATAAATCTAAAGTGTCATATGATACTTTAACAAGTAATTGCCACAAATACTATCCAGCAATAAGAATTTGTGTCCCTCAGGAGAAAGTTTCACATCTTAAAGATAACCCATGTCAATCAATAAATGTGCTAAATTATGATGAAAACAAGAATAATAGATGGAAACAGAGAAAACAGAATTGTGGAAAAGGAAAAATCAAAGCTCAGAGATAGCTGGAAAAGTAAGGACTGTATAAAACATATTTGACTAACAATGTAATCTTATCAAAGGAGCCTATAAAGTTTGTAGTATAAAACAAGCATTCTCAACAGAAATGTCATTCTTCATGTTCAAATCTAGTTTCCTGGAGGTGGGAGGGAATTAGAGATATTGCATTGCTTTCTATAGCCTGATTCCATTTACTTCAAAGTATTCTATTTTATGAGGGTAATGTAATAATGGATTACGCATAAAAATATTTTAAAAGTTTTTTGATAATGACTGTTTCATTATAATAATTCACTATTAACCTCTCATATCCAGCTACCTATTCACAATTTCTGTGGTCTGGCTTACACTGAACCTACTCTTGTAGGTTTCTGCTCTTGTACATTAACACTAACAACCATGATTGGAGGCCAGATGATGCAACTTGAACATTCAAAGAGAGTCCCCTGAAGTCGACTTAGATTAATTATTACCCTTGATGGACTGATGCAGGCATAGTTTCTCTTTCCACAATAACTGCATGCAAAGTGGATAGATACATGAGTGAACTCTTGAGAAAATGTAACTTGAAGTAATACAAGATAGTATACTGGTTTTTTTTGTTTGTTTGTTTGTATTAGTTGCATATATAGGTAACTACTGTCTCCTTACTTCCCTGATATTTGTCATTCCATTTGAAATATCAAGAATTAAATTATGATAAAGTCTGTTTTCTAAAAGACCAATCTTAATAAAATTAGAAGTGGTAGTGAACAAATTATCAAAAGGAGTATTTGAGTCCCTTTTCTGTGGCTGATACAGAAATACTGTTGACAGATTGATTGATAGCTTTTATTGTCTATAATTTCATTGTTTTAAACCTTAGTCATGAATTCATGTGACTGAGTACATGTCATGTCTACAGTTATCCCATAGACTATGTTGTTTGCAGGTCAAAGAGGGATAAATGTCCATTGTTTTATTTAATGATAAAAGCCTTCTGCATTTTATAAAGAATATTTAAGTATTAAGAAGAGGGGATCTAGTCTGCCTGTCTGTGTCTCTGCCTAATACACAATCACAGTTCATTCTTCATTAGAGTCTCCTATTCTAGGTCTTTCAATATATTGGGGGATATTAAAAATCATTTCAATACTAATTGTAAAATTATAATCATATTTCCAATTTCCAGATGTCCCTTAATGAAAGAATTTATAAAGAAAATGCAGTATATTTGCACAATGCAGTATTACACAACTATTAAAGAATGAATTCATGAAATTTGCATGCAAATGGATGGAACTAGAAAATACCATCCTAAGTGAGGTAACCAAGACACAAAAGTATGTACTCAATGATAAGTGGATATTATCCCCAAAGCTCAGAATACTCAAAATGCAACTCATAGACCATATGAAGTTTAAAAAGAAGGAAGACCAAAGTGTGATGCATCAATTCTACTTAGAAAGATGAACAAAATAATCGTATGGGAGATAGGGGGAAGGAAGGGTCTGTGATGGAAAGAGGTGGAGGATGGGAAAAAAAAGGGGCAGGACCAGATATGGGAAGAAACAGGAGAGAAGTACAGAGAGTCAGCAAATTGAACAGAAATACGTAGCATTGGAGTCTAGGTTGGTGGGGTTAACCACTAGAACGTCCCAGATGCCAAGAAAGCAAGAGGTTTGCAGGATCTAATGTAGATGACAACAGAAATACCCAACAAAGGTAAGATAGAAACTGTAGAGACCATCCCCAGTAGATAGGCACAGACCACAGTTGAGGGAGAAATACCCAACAGAGGGGAGATAGAATCTGTAGAAACCATCCCCAGTAGATAGGCACTGACCAGAGCTGATGGATGGAACCACCCATCCACCTCAAAAATTTTAGCCGACAATTGTTCCTATCTAAAGGAAATGCAGAGAAAAAATGGAGCAGAAACTGCAGGAAAGGACATTCAGAGACTGCCCTACCTAGGAATTCAACCTACCTGCTGACACGAAACCCCAGCACTATTGCTGATTCCAAGAAGTGCTTGCTGAGAGGATCCTGGTATAGCTTTTCCTTGAAAGGCTCTGCTAGCACTTGACCAATACAGATGCAGATACTCACATACAATCATCCAACTAATCCTGGGGACTCCAATAGAAGAGTTAAGGGAAGTACTGAAGGAACTGAAGGGGATTGTAACCCTGTAAGAACAATAACATGAACCTGACTACCCAGATCTCCCAGTGACTAAACCACAAACACCAAAGAGTACACATGAAGGCATCCATGGCTCCAGCTACATATGGAGCAGAGGGTGGCCTTGTCTGGTATCAATGAGAAAGGAGGCTCTTGGTTTTATAGAGGCTTGATACCACAGTGAAAGTGCATGCAAAAGTGGTGAGGGAGGAATTGGGTGGGTGGGGTGTCTTATAGAGGCAAAGAGGAAAGGGAATTGGGATAATGATTTTGTGGAGGAGAAACTGGGAAGTGGGTAGAACATTTGAAAGGTAAATAATGATGAATATTTTTAAGATTTTTATTATTATAACTAAGTACAGTGTAGCTGTCTTCAGACACACCAGAAGAGAGTCTCAGATCTCATTACAGATAGTTGTGAGCCACCATGTGGTTACTGAGATTTGAACTCAGGACCTTACAGGCTGAGACATCTCACCAAAGGTTTGCAACCCTATAAGAACAATATCAACCAATCAGACCACCCAGAACTCACAGGGACTAAGCCACCAACGAAGGAGTACACATGGCTCCAGCTGCATAGGTAGCAGAGAATGGCCTTGCCATGCATCAATGGGAAGAGAAGTCCTTGGTCCTATAAAGGCTTGATAGATGCCCCAGTGCAGGGCAATCAAGGGTGGGAGGTGGGAGTAGGTGGATGGATGGAGGAACACACTCATAGAAGCAGGGGGAGGGAGGATGGGATGGGGGTTTCCAGGAGGGAGGGAAACCAGGTAAGGAGATTACATTTGAAATATTAATAAAGAAGATATCCAACCAAAAAGAAATGTGAATAAATAAATTAAACAATAAAATAAATAAATAAATAAATAAATAAGAATTCATGCTGACTCTGTTTTCAAATTACACTTCATGACTCAGTACCATGATACATGGTTATACCTCAGACTATAAAAAGAGGCTTCATTTTTCTTTGTCAGTTACTTAACATTAAAGCTTATGTGCACTCAGTGAAGCTTCACATCAACATAGAACATTGTTATAGAAAATACACATTTAATGGCTGGGCAGTGGTGGCACACACCTTTAATCCCAGCATTTGGGAGGCAGAGGCAGGTGGATTTCTGAGTTCAAGGCCAGCCTGGTTTACAGAGTGGGTTCCAGGACACCCAGGGATACACAGAGAAACTCTGTCTCGAAAAAAAAATACACATTTATATATGCATACAAAAATTTAATGAGAAAGGTCATGAATTTTAAAGAAATCAAAGGCAAGATATGGGAAGGCATGGGGGAGGAAAATGGTGTAATTTTATTATCATCTCAAAAATAAAGAAGTAATAAAAACTAAAAGAAAATTATAATAATAAGCTTTATTTCTTGGCTTTATAATTAAGAGTTTAGCTGTTTGAATTACTCCTTCTTCAAACTCATTCTAATGCAGATATTCTTTCAATGATACAGTGATCATGAACTTCCACGAAAGATGTAATCTCAATAAAGTCATAACCACTGGAAAAAGAATGTAAGTCAATTCTCAGTATATTGACTATATTCTTATTTAGAAGAGAGCATGAAGGGATTAAGAAGAGAATCTCAACATACTCCTATGTTAATGGAAACAAAACCAAGCTGCAACCAATAATTCATTTACCCTAAATAGTAGTAAGTGACTCAGTTAAAAGAAGGACTTCTCAGTATAGAAAGAGGACTTGAAGACAAACAAAGCAAAGAACATTTGCTTATCTATTGACCCATTTGTGTATGCAAACTATTGTGTCAAAATTACTGTTTGCCTTGAGGAAAACATTTCAAGAGATGTGTTCCCTGAGGACTTTGGAGGAGCTAAATGTCCCATGTGAGTTTAGCATCATGAAAGCGTTATCAGAGAAGCCCACTAGGACTATTTGCAGTCTCCACCTCTACAGTCAAAGATACAACAGCAACAGAAAACCTTTGAATTTGGATATTTTTTAACTATCATTGAGAGGTGAGAATTTTAGAATTTAACTTGTGTCTTAACCATCTTGTCAGCTACCTCGGAGATTCAGAAAATCTTAGGAAGATTGTTGATAGATGAGGGAAGTAGGTTGAAAAGCTGAGGTTAAAGTGAGACATTTAAAATCATAAAATTTCCATTTCTTGGCAAACAAAACCACCCCAAGATCTACAACAACAGCACCTTCAGCATTGTCTATATGTTAGGTTCAGATTCCTTTTAGCCCATTTGAGTCTTCTTACTGAGTCTTCATTTTGCATGTCTCCCCCCTCTGATTTTCAAACTGAGCTTCTCCAAATTAAGGAATTTTCATACATTTTCCTTTCTCCTTACCATTCAGGTTTTCAAAATCCCAGGGTGATGAATGACTGTCTTCTCCCAATTGAAAGAACCATTTGAGAGGCAGTGATTTGAATAAGGACAAAAAAGTGGAACAAACAAAGAGAGAAAGGGCAGGAGTAGTACTCAAGTTCTAGTAGGAGAGAAGAAAGACTGAGTCAAACATCTCAAGAAAAATCATCTGGTCTAATTTTCCCTGTTTCTAGGTGACGATTTGTAAGCTGAAAATATTTATGACCATTTATAGTCCAAAACCTTTTAGTACAAAAGACCTATTTCCAGATTCTTAAAGTCCCATTTTACAATTTCATTTTCACTTTAATTCAAAGTACATGTCTTTTTTCTTGATCTCAGGTCCTACATGTACTAAGGGAAATGGTTAGTGATCATGCAGTGAGTAGTCAAGGTTTGTGCCAGAGTATGGTTAGGTTATGTATGATGAGTAGTTAATGGCTTTTCCACAAGTAATCGGAAGCAGTGTATTGTGTAGTCATGGAGTGTGCAGTGAATGTTCAGGGTTTAGGGAATGAAAAGACAGAGGCTTTACCTTGTGGAGTGAGTCGAGACTCTGCAGTAGGTATCAGGTGCTGGGAAGTGGGCAGTGGGACTTTGTTCTCATTTTTTAACCGCAACTCCCTGAATATACAATGTATTATTGTTACTTTGATTGTTTTTTATTACTCAATCTTCATTACTGTTTTATAGAGTTAAAGAGATATAATGAAATAGAAAAGGAAAAAAATACTGAACACAGTTGCCAGGAAGAACTAGTAGTGAGTTCTTTTTATTGAACAGTCCTGAGACTTCAGGGCTTCTTTCAAAACCCTACTTTGGAGACTGGTCAGCAATAATATTTTTGATAAGTGTAATATCTTTTCCCACTGTGCCTTTCATTAGACAACTAACCCATTATAACATTAACATCCTTCATCTCAAAACTATGCCTATTGATTGGAGAACTAAGGAGGTGACCTAAGTACAGCCACATCCTGAAGTCCTCTTTATCCTACACAGAGTTCACATAATATCTGTCCTACAATGAGTGGAAATAAAAGCTTTTTCTTCTACTATTCATCTTTCCCCAGGCCATCAATAGTGGGCTAATTATCTTTCAACCTTCAGAACTGAGAGGCAAACCCATGCCTTCGGGTTCATATGTGTAAAGTTACTTGATTACATAAGAATGCTGAATTTTTCTTTTTTTCAGTCAATCTTTAGTTACAATTTTTTGAAATCTTCCTCCTCTAACTTTTGTAGAATGGAGCACCCTTACAATACTACTTTCTAATAAGGATTCCCTAAACTTTAGTTAGTTATGCCTCTGCATACACTTCATCTCAAAGACTCTTCAAATCTGCAGCTTCTCAGGTTTAAAGGAGGAAAGTGAAAGTCTTAGGACCGTTTTCTACCTTTTGTATTTGTGTTAATATGAGAAGGCTACATATCTGTGTACTGAAGCATATGTGTTGAATCAGTGTGTGTGGAAACATAGCATCAACTTTGGGCATCATTCGTCAGGAGATATCATGAGTTTCTTACAGTGATCTGGATTTTATTGATTCTGCAAGCCTATTTAATCAGTAAGCCAACAAGGATCCTCCCACACACACACACACACATGCACACACACACCTACACACAAACACACACACACACACACACACACACGAGAGACAGACAGACAGACAGAGATAGAGAGCGAAGAGGACAAAGAGGAGGAAAAAGTAGAGAGTGAGTAAATGAGGAAAAGGGAAAGGGACAGACAGAAAAAAGGAAATAAGAAAAAAAGAGGGAGGAATGAAAACACACACTACTGCTATGAATGTTTTTTGTATGGATGCTAGAAATTAAACTCACATCCACAAGTTTTTCACAGAAAACACTTTAAAAACTGATCTACCTCCCTAGCTTTTCCTTGTGTATTTTAAGTAAATAATTCTATGGCATACTACATCTTTAAAATATGGGTCACGTATCTGTATTCTTAGTTTAGAGACTTAAAATTTAGGGCCCTCTATAAAAATTATGGTCAGAACATGCTCACTGAGAAGAATTTATTATCCCTGTATTGTTAAGGAATTTTCTTAGCCATTGCACTCCTAAGATAATTCATTAGTAAGTAGCCCTTCTACGTAAACATAGAAGGGATTCTTCTTCATCATCAAAGAAGTATCACCCACAAACTTGCTTCAGAAAAATAATACTATTCATGGGTTGTTGTTTTGTTTTGTTTTGGAGGGTATGAAGAGCTTGTGTTTTTCTTCAGATCAGAAGAAATATGAGTCAAGGAAACCAGACCACCATCTCTGAATTCATCCTCCTAGGTCTCTCCAACCAGGTTGAGAAGCAAAACCTCATTTTTGTGATTTTCTTGAGTATGTACCTTGTAACTGTGGTTGGAAACAGTCTCATCATTTTGGCCATTGGCTTGGATGTTCATCTTCATACTCCCATGTATCTTTTCCTTGCCAACCTATCTTTTGCTGATATTTCCTCCTCTTCAACCTCAGTCCCCAAAATGCTGATAAATATTCAGACCAAGAACCAATACATCTCCTATGAGGGTTGCATTACACAGATGTACTTTTCTATTGTGTTTGTTGTCATTGACAATTTTCTTTTGGGAGTAATGGCTTATGATCGATATGTGGCTATCTGCCACCCTCTAAATTATATAAATATCATGCACCCAAGATTTTGTCTTTTACTTTCTGTCTGTCCATGGGGTCTAAGCAATATTGTTGCCCTGACACATACTCTTCTGGCCAATCAATTGATATTTTGCAACCGCAACACCATCCAACACTTCTTCTGTGACTTAGCCCCTCTGATCAAACTTTCCTGCTCAGATGCAATGATCAATGAACTTGTAAAATTTATTTTGGGATTATCAGTCATCACCTTTCCCTTTGCCCTCATTCTCTTCTCCTATGTCTGCATCATCAGGGATGTATTGAGAATTTCATCCACAGAAGGAAAGTGGAAAGCCTTCTCTACCTGTGGCTCTCACCTAACAATTGTATTCCTCTTCTATGGTACCATTGTAGGGGTTTACTTTTTCCCTTCATCCACTCACCCGGAGGACACAGACAAGATTGGTGCAGTACTCTTCACAGTGGTGACACCCATGTTGAACCCTTTCATCTATAGTCTGAGAAATAAGGATATGAAAGGTGCCTTTAGAAAGCTCATCAATAAAAGTCATTTCCTCCCTTTGATGTCATGATTGTCTGAGTTTGATCTACATAACTAGTTGATTTAGTCCAGCATTTGTATAGTAGTTTTGATGATCTTTTAATTAACTATTTTGTATATGTCCAGTTGCTTCCTTCCTTCATCCACCTCTGATTGCTAAGTGTTTTACACGTTCTGATCTTGGACATAAGATGCAATATTTGCATTGTAAGTAACAAAAACCAAAATTGATTACATTTGTATACTTCTGGAAGCCTTGGTTCAAATTGTTTATGATTTGGATTTGTTGACTTACATTGCAAGTTTCATACCTACAGGTTTATCTTTTTAATAGATTACTAGTTCCAGAGCTGAGTTATCCATGATTAATAGAGCATATTGAATAAAGTTGGTTGAATAGAGAGGGTACAAAATCTGGGAAGAGTTGGTAACAGGGAACAAATATCATTGAACTATATTGAATGAAAAATTAAAAACTAAAAATAAATAAACAAAATTAAAAGAATGAGAGTGGTTTAACCAAATCAAATCAAATATACCATGGGTCAGGAGTTTTGGTATTTCCTGGCCCCTGCTAGTCACATACTTACTTTAGACCATTTACTTTTTAGTATAGATACTCTCAGCAAAAATAGGTTTCTCATCAATTAAATTTAATTAGAGTAGGTCTTTGATAAAAATTCAAACTGTTAAACATTTATTAGTTTAGGGAAGATTTCAATCAAGATTTTATCATTATCTTCAAAACCTCACCAAGAAGAGCAATTCAACTTCTCCAAAATCTAGGTATATATATTTGAAAATATTCTTGATTGTCTAGGAAATATGGCTTAAATTGGTTTGCGTCTATGTGGGCCCAGCCTAATATTCTATATGCTCTGGCTTAGAGATCCTGTACAATTTCAAATACTACACCTCATTTACAGTGAGTTCCAAGAAGACCAGCAATAGAATTGTGTATAAGTTTCGAGTTTCCCTAAGAATGTACAATTGAAAGAAATAGTGTTACAAATTCCCATAATTACCTTCATAAATTCTCATCATAAAAAGGCATGGATTTGTGTCTAATCATTTGTATTTTCCTGAATCATTCTTCAACTTGCCATTTTCAACAAACATCCATGGGCAACTTTCTATTTACCACTCTCTAGATGACTTCCAAAAGACTAAAGGAATGAATAACATACAGGATGGGGTGATGAAGTGGTAAGAAAGGGACTATGAGAGGAAGTATAAAGAGTATAAAGACACTTTGAGGAGAGAAATTGTATATACAAATATATCATGCACACATATACATATATATATACACATATATGCATATATATATTCATCTGAAGTATCATAATAGTTTCCTGAATATATTTATATGTCAATTTTTGAATTAAATAGTTTAAATTTGTAGATATTATGGCATATGAAATAAACTTCAGTAATGCAATTATAAAATCAGAATACAATTATGATACTACAAAATAATTCCTAAAATATACATAATTCAACATTTTAAAATTTTGCAAACTAGTTAGAAATAATAATAATTAATTGCTAGAAAATCCTGAATGCTTTAATTGATTATTTAAATATTAGAGGAAAAGAACAATTAGAGTTAAAACAAGATTTAAATATCTTGGACCTCAAAATTAGGACAGATGAATGGGTCATATATCAAAATTTCCTATAGTAAAAAGCCTACAGTATGAGCATATGTGTTCTCTGGGCCATTTCAAAGAAGCTCAGATGTGGCCATCCAAATTGAGTGTTATGATACTCAATATAATGGTGGACATGGAGAGTGGCATGATGGATTTGTCTCTTTTTGTACTGAAATAGACACTCCTATGATTATGTATAAACGTGAACACACTTTTTACATTTTCCTGATTTAAACACTACTGTACTCATGGTGAAAATAGTAACTGAATATACTATTTCCCCAGGTCTCACAAAAACAAAACAAAACAAAACAAAACAAAACAAAACAAAACAAGATGTAAAGATCAGTCTAGGTCAATGATTCCCCAGTAGCACAATGTTTAATACCTGATTATGGAGGAAGCTTTTATCAAGGAAGTAGTTGGAAAGAAATTTGGAAGATCGTCAGCTCATTAGCTCATCAGAGGTAACCCTGCTTTCTTAAAGAATTCAAACATTTCCTTACATCTTGTATACGGATATATGAGAGACCAGATAAATTCTGTAACAAAGTTTTGTCACATTTATGAGGCACCTTAAAGTTCCTCAACAAACTTCTATTGAGCACTGAAATCAAGAATACAATTAAAATCCAGATGCCACTAAAGAAAACTACAAAACTGTGAGGCATTGGAGGAAAATTGTATAGGGCATGAAGGTTCAAAATAAATGAAGAGAGACTCTGAATACCTGAGACCGGAACCAGTCTCCTCTGCCACTTTCTTGCTACTCAAATTCTAAGTCACACCACCTTTCTGGGCCTTAGTTTGTTCTTTGCTTTGAGGGCCCTCTTATTCTAAGTGGAATAAATACAATTGATTTTAATTATAATTTTTCAGGGGAGTAAAATGAACCTTTGGAGGATATAAAAATAAGTACATGGTCTGGCAGTAGTCCTGAGACTAGTGGGGAAGATGATGGGGGTGATAATAGTGGACAGTTTCAGAAAGCTGCTGGACTAGTCTGAGAACTACAAGCTTGAGGCTCCAGGAGGAACTGCCACATCATCAGTGTATGATCAGCTTCTAACTTTGTATTTACTCCACAATGACAAGAATAATAAAAGATACCTTTATAAGAGGATACCACCTGCCATAAAGTCTACAAGTTCTGAACTTGGGTAAATTTGGTCAGTAGGACATCAAATCTTGCAAATAGATTTACCCAGGATCTATGCCACCATCAATGCCCACCAGTGGTTAGAGATTGTACAGTCAATTATGGAAGCCCTTAGGGATGCAGTGAGGAGACAGGCCTTGGCCCTGGACTCTCAAGGTTATAACTCCATAATCATAGATGATACTACAGACTTTGCCAGGCTTAATGTGGAAGAGTCTGTGAAAGCTGTGTTGTACTAAGGATAGCAAGCTGACTCCACCAAAAGAATGGTTCTTTCCAGAACTCAGCCTCAGGAGCCAGGGATGTTTCTTTGAACAGGCTTGTTTTCTTATCAGTACCTACTCCAGTCCTGCCAGTCCTCAACAATGAGGAACATTGTAAAGTTTTATCTTTAGAGACTGTGTTGACTATCCTTGGAGTTGTTTTAATTTGTATTGATCACTTTGGTTGGAACAATCAGTATTATCAGCTAGTTTTGTCAATGACTGGACTCATAACACAGGTAGCAAAGTGGGTGCTGTGACAAACACCATACTTCTTTATACCACTGGACTCTAGCTGAAGTGATGCACTTGGGATTTAAGGAAAACTTCCAAACCCATAATGTCATTTGCTATCTGTAGAATGTGCTCTTTCTTTCCACCCCAAACAAGGAATCATTTGATGTAGAATCAGGATAAGCTGATGGGTGGTGAAATATTTCCTGATGGGAAGCTTGCCAATGCTACATTTTCCCATATGTGCAATATCCACTGTATGAGGACAGTATGCAGTGAGAAAGCATCTTACATGTTTGTGTGAAACTCTTTTAAGTTCTGATGTCTCCCTTCAAAGAAAGGAATGGGCATGGAGTACAGTATGAACTCAAGGAAGCTCACGAGCTGAGGGATGGGCATGCATCTCTCTTGCTGTACATCTCAATCCTATGCAAAAATGTCAAATGCAGAATGCATCTATTTTTGTTCTTTTATGATAGCTCCTGAAAATATGAGGTGGTTATTGTAATTTCAGGTTAAAACAGCCCTGGTTCATTTATTCAATAAATATTTAATTGAATTCATAAACTGTTTCATCTAAGGCTGTTTCTAGAAACTTCATATCTTGGTCTTACTGTAAGCACATTATAAGTTTGTCCTTGTATCAAAAATACATTTTTTAAATATAATATCTATTTTTCTTTTAATTATTTT
Source organism: Montemys delectorum (assembly GCA_019843815.1). Classification (NCBI taxonomy): domain Eukaryota; kingdom Metazoa; phylum Chordata; class Mammalia; order Rodentia; family Muridae; genus Montemys; species Montemys delectorum. The sequence continues at coordinate 15,850 of JADRCD010206487.1, forward strand.
AGAATTTTATACATACCTATAATGTGTTTAGATTAAATTCACCCTCCTTTCTTTCTGATCCCTCCCCTAGAATTTCTTAATTAAAACAAAACTATTTCACCTGTGATAGTTACATAATTTCTCTTTTCATTGATTTTATTGACTCTTTTTAAATCATCTTTGGCAATGTAAGTTTCAAAACTAAAAAGAAAAAGTAGTGCTTTGGACTGTCTTCTACCACTACAGGTTAAACGTTTATATTTCCTCGCCAAATAAGAGGGGAAAAGGCAAGTAAAATAACAGTAAATTCCAGGTTGTATGATTTAGTTGAAGCAATAGATCATAGCTAGAGAAAGCAGAAAGAGCAATTAAGAGCTCAGCACCTGGTTGACTAGAAGCTCTAATTTTCCACTTGGCCTGAACTGGATAAAATACTTAAGTGTCACATGGAGGGTCTGTGTGTGTATGTATGTGTAGGCGTATTTGTGTGTGTGTGTGTGTGTGTGTGTGTGTGTGTGCATGCATGTGTGTGTGTGTGTATGTATGTCTATGTGTATTTGTGTATGTGTATGTGCGTGCATGTGTGTGTGTGTGTGTGTTTGTATGTGCACACGATATGTGTGTGTGTCAGTTTATCTGTGTACAGTTATATAGTTGTATAATTACACACACACATATATATGTATATATATACATATATATATATAAAGAGAGAGAGAGAGTGAGAGACAGAGCAATAATACTACAGTACACCTTACAAGTACAGCTAAACACTTAAAACAAAAATTCCTATGACAGACTTTTGTAATTCCTGTAAATTTATAATGCTTAGAAAATCATTGGTTACTACTACTACTGCTACTACTACTACTACTACTACTACTAATAATAATAATAATAATAATAATAATAATTCTACTACTACTTTAATTTCACTATGATCATTCAAGTACTACAAAACAAGGAAGCAAAAAAATTCAAAGTTCTAATGATAAACCTTGAAGAATTCCTCTCAAACAGAGTATCTGTATGTCCAGATAGTTTTGTGATTGTTATCCAAATATTTTTGCCTAGTTATCATGTGCTTATTGTGTCAAGAAATCTACTGCATTCAGTAAATACTAGTGAAAGACATAGCCATAATGAGCTCACTCACTCATATACACGAACCTTGAAAATATAATTCTATCAAATGAATTAACCTACTCAATTGTTAGGAAATTTAAGGGCTGATGAAGTTGGAAGACAATGGTCATTTTTGAAACCTGGGAATGATTCAATTTATATAATAAATTTACACTAAATAGTTTTTATTTTGATAATTTGTTGTGTACAGGGAATAAAAAATAGTATGTTCTCATGTCATCTATTGTCCAATTGTGAATATAGGTCAATATCATACACATAAAATAGTCTCATAATTCAAATGATCACAAGAAGTACATAAAATAATAGGTCAGAAAGTAAAGATGGGATGTTTTAATCCAACTTTGAGTTCAGGAACGCCTTCCAAAATGAGTGATATTTAAGAAAAACAAAAGTAGAAACAAAGGAAAGATATTGCTTGATAAAAGAGTAACTAGGGTGCCCTGGAAATCTTTGATCTACTCAGAGATTTTATAATGGCCTCTTTTACCTCTTTATTCCTCAGGCTATAGATGAGTGGATTCAGTAATGGGGTCACCACTGTATAGAACACAGACACAACTCTGTCCCTCTCTGAGAACTGGTCTGTATTATCTCTCAAGTACATGAAGATAAGAGTACCAAAGAAGAGAGCTACAGCAGTGAGGTGGGAGGTGCAGGTAGAGAAAGTTTTGGCTCGGCCTCCAGCTGAGCGGATCTGCATGATAGCCACAATGATAAACAGATAGGACACAGAGATCACCACAATGCAAGCAGGCATAACAAAAATGGCAAAGACAATTATCACCACCTCCTGGATGTAGCTGTCCCCACATACGAGTTTTAACAGTGGGGGAAGGTCACAAAATATGAAATTGATCTCATTGTTCCCACAGAAGGAGAGAGTGAAGGCTGTGACAGTTCGAATAAAGCCACTGGAAAAACCAGCCACATATGCCCCAGTTACCAAACCTACACGGGCCTTCTCAGTCATGATGGTGACATAAAGCAATGGTTGGCACACAGCCACATAGCGGTCATAGGCCATGATTGCCAAGAGGTAGCAGTCAATGGAAGCAAAGAAGGTAAAGAGGAAGAATTGAACTGCACAGCGAACTTGAGAAATGGTTGAGCCATGTTCCCACAGCACAGCCAGCATCTGAGGGATGATGACAGAGGAGTAACAGATGTCCACAAAGGAAAGGTGGCTGAGGAAGAAGTACATTGGTGTTTGAAGTCTACGGTTCTTCTGGATTAGAATGATCATTCCTGTATTCCCCAGCAGAGTGGAGATGTAGAAACTCAAAAATAAAAGGAAGAGAGGGAGCCCCCACTCAGGATGTTCAGTGAATGCAGTCAGAAAGAACTCAGTCACCACGAAGGAGTAATTCCTGCCAGCCATCCATCTAGGAGTTTACCTGTGAGGGCTAAGACAAGATGGAAAGGAGAGGACCTCATAATAGAAGAATAAGTCATTTCAAGTAATAGTGTGTAAATTAAGTCTCTGATATGTAGTCTTTTACTACAGCAAAGTTTGCAGACTAAGGAAAAATTAAAGAAATGCAGATCTCACTCTAAGATAAAATGTGATGGATACTTCTATCATAGAAGTCATAGAAAGTAAGAGGCCCTTGGACTGACAACCCAGATCTGGTACAATTACTCTCCAATTAGCTACATGGAGAACACTTAATCTGTCTAATCTACTCACATGCTTACAAAATTATATGCTAATTAATTATTTCTGTCTGAAAAAACTGCAGGATCAAAAATGGAGAAGAGTCTGGGGAAAAGGAGGGCCAGTGACAGACCTAAATTGGGATCCAGTTAAAGGGGAGACCCCAAGACCTAATATTATTACTAATGTTATAGTATGTTTACAAACAGGAGCTTAGCATGGCTACCCTCCAAAATGCCCAACAAGGAGCTAAAAGAGGCAGATGCAGATATTTACATCTAACCAATAGACAGAAGCTGGTGACGTCCATGGTTGAATTAAGGAAAATCTGGAATAAACTGAGGAGGAGGGTGACCCTATAGGTAGATGAGTCATCTCATCTAACCTTGACCCCTGAGATTGCTCAGACACTGATTCACTAGCTGATATGAGACTCTCACCACTTGTATAGCAGAGGACTGTTGAGTCTTGACTCAGTGAGAGAAGATGTACCTAACCCTCAAGAAACTTGAGGAGCCAGGGAGTGGGGAGGTCTGTGGGGTGGGGAGGGTGGGGGACATCCTCTTGGAGACCTGGGGCAAGGCAAGGCAGGAGGTATGGTATGTGGAACAGGCAGAGGGTGGACCAAATGGGGGATAAAAACTAGACTGTAAGAAAAAAACATATTAAAGAAAAAAAACATACATACATACATACATACATACATACATAACCAGATGTAGAACATTAGAAAGCTAAAATTTCCACATAGGCTTAGAGTTCTTTGTTTAAATTTTTGAATGAGCTTCTTTTGTTAGTTTCTTCTCAATTAATTTTAATTTTCAATAATTGGTGTGACACTATACAACATTTGCTTCATAATATGTCATTATTAATTGAATTAATCTTTCAAGTGAAAGTAGAATGTGAATAATCAGAAATGTGATGCTTAAATATTATATCACAAAGGAAATGAGAGGCTTTAGGATTCCTAGACCCTACCATCCCAAGAGTTTTAAGTGTATGTAAACTTACATTTCTGTAGTGTACACTACCAAAAAGCCCTAGAGAAGTTCTGCTCTCAACAGGATATTGAGAAATCCAGATTCATTTATTTTCACTTGATCTTAGCCAAAATGCTGAGAAGTGATTCATTTATTTTCATATAGGTGAATTACAAAAGACATAGATTAATATTTATCTAACAAATTCTCACAAATATATACTTATGTATAATTTTGTATCTAAGTCCCTAGAACTTGTGTGCCCAAGATTTTTGTATAAGTAACATAATGAGAGCTTATCACATTGATAATATTGTATGTTCTATTTGATCACCAACAGTAGAAGAATATACACCACATAATTTCTTCTTAAGGGTATGTGGTATCTTTTAATTCATTGAAAAGTATTCTTTCTACTTGTGGTAACCCTTTGATAAAATTACATTCATTAACTAGAGAAGCTCTTTCACCATGCTTATCCAAATAAGCATTTTATATTCTACAAACAAAACAGTATGATCCCAAAGAAAAATCTATTACTAATCACCAAGGGTTTGTGCTTGTAGAAATATTTCTGTTTTCAGTTCATCAGTATGAATTTGGTAACAAACAGCTGCTGTACTAATTCAAGCTGGCTGGAAATAGACACTGTATAGAAAAATGCATGCAAACACACAGGGACATTAACCTTGTTACCAAGATAACAAACATAAGCTTCCACAGGTTTTTAACAAAACCCCATGAGGATTGATTGATTATTCTCAAAGCCCCTATTAAAGGTTGTTTAATAATGAATATACATATTTGAAAGGGAAAAAAAAACAAAAATTTTTGCAACCTAGTATTGATGAAAACTAATGGGGAAGTCTAAATGAATGGATTTGGGAGTCCTTGAAAAAGTTCTACAACAGTGCTGTAAAGAATGACTTTGGTGGTTAAAACTAGAAATGCTACTAAAGCCAGGCCAGTGTTGAACTGAGCTGATTCCCAACCACTGAAAATAAAGAAAAAATTAGATGTACAAGTGGTGAGCTATTCTTACCTGATTCTGCTAGCACCTTTCTTATGGTATTTCTACTTGTGGCCTATCATTTCAGGTAATTACGGCATCCAGTTCAGAAGGCAGGGTCTTGAGCGAGACATGCTTCCTTTCTGTCTTTATTTCCCATGCCTTTCTTTCTCTTTTCTAAAGGTGCAGCATTTTCTAATCATCATTGTATTATGGATGAGATGGGATACAGTCAGTCCTTTTATGTTTTAATCTCACTCTCTCTTTCCTCTCAGCATGATCAAACAATGTATCCCTGACTCTATTTTCCTGCAATTGCCTCAGACTCCTAACTCAATAGCAAGGCTTAGGAGACCATCATGTGTCCCTAGGCTTCTTATTTGAACCATTGTGAATATAAGATGCTTGATATGTATCTTATAGTCAGTATCAAAACGGTACAGTTTAATTAGCTCCTGGGGTGACTCTCCAGGGAAGATGATTTGGGGAATTCCTAATGAGGTGTCTAATATCTTCAAAAGTTGCTCTCTAATTTCAAACTCTCGAATCCCCACAACATGCCATGCTATCTCTCAGCAGAGTATACTGGAACTGGTTAATAGACTTGTCTTGTAACTACTTTGTACCAAAAGGAATCTATTTTTGAAGGTCTGTATACTTCACTTTGATGCTACCCTAGCCAGCTATGACTTGTTCACAAATGATGTTCTTTCTTAAGCATGAGCTTGTGCTTGCCTTAACCAAGACATAATAGAATATGTGACTTTTAAAGTTCATCATTTACTGAATATGATCAAAGCATGATATAAACATATATAAAGATGGCAGGGCATGTGTGATGTCAACACCTATAATTTCAGAACTCAGGGAGTAGAGGTAGGAAGACTTCTGGAAATTCAAGGCCAGACAAGAATACACAAATTACATTGAGACCTTAGTTCAAGGGAAAACAGAGAAGAGAGGTGAGGGTGATGTGTCCTATGAAATTTATTAATTTGTAAAACTGATATATTTTTATTTGGCAAAAGCAGAGACTAAACCATGAGGAGTCCCAAGAATATTATGGAGCTCAGGAGTTAGGAGGCAGTGAATTAACTTTCAACTTTAAAAACAGAAAATTCTAAGGATGAATGTACCCTTCATCACAACTTTGGTTCTAAAAATTAAAAGTAAATGAGAAACTCTCTTATTTATTTATTCATTTATTTATTTACATCCCAAATGTTGGTCCCCTCTTGGTCCCCTTTCACAGAGTTATTAACACCTCCCTTTTTCCTCTGAGAGGATGAGCACTCCCCCACCCCAGGTATCCTTAATACCCTGGTGCATCAAGTCTCTATTTGATTAGTCTCATCGTGTCCCATTAAGGCTAGACATGGCAGCCCTCTGCTACATATGTGTCTGAGGCCTCAGATTAGCTCATGCATGCTGTTGGGTTGATGGCTTAGTCTCTGAGAGCTCCCATGGGTACAGGTTAGTTGACACTGTTGGTCTACCTGTAGATTTGTCATCTCCTTTATAGCGTTCAAATCTTTTTCCTACTTCTTCCATAAGGATCCTCAACTTTCGTTCAATGTTTATCAATGCTTAGCTGCAAATGTCTCAGTCAGGTGATGTGCAGAGGCTCTCATAGGGGTACTATGCTAGGCTCCTATCTACAAGCACAGTGTAGCATCATTAGTAGTGTGAGGGATTGGTGCCTGCCCATGGGATGGGTCTCAAAATGGGTCAGTCACTAGTTGGTCATTCCTTCAGTCTCTTCCCCTTCTTATTTTTTAATTAGATACCATCTTTATTTACATTTCAAATATTATCTCCTTTCCTGGTTTTCCCTCCAAAAATCCCCTATCTCACCTCACCTTCCCCTGCTTAACAACCCACCTACTCCTACTTCCCTGTCCTGATATTCCCTAACATCGGGTCATCCAGCCTTCACAGGACCAAGAGCCTATCCTCTGATTGATGTTCAACAAGGGCATTCTTTGCTAAATATACAGCTGGAGCCATGGATCCCTCACATGTACTCATAGGTTGGTGGTTTAGTTCCTGAGAATTCTGGGAGTACTGGTTGGTTCATATTGTTGTTCCTCCTATGAGGCTTGAAATCCCTTCATTTCCTTTAGTTCTGTATCTAGCTCCTCCATTAGGGACCCTGTGCTTAGTCCAATGGTTGGCTAAGAAAACTTACCTTTGTATTTGTCAGGCACTAGCAGAGCCTCTCAGGAAACAGCTATATCAGGCTCCTGTCAGCAAGCATTTCTTGGTATTCACAATAGTGTCTGGGTTTGGTAAATGTATATGGGATGGAACCCCAGGTGGGGCAGTGTCTAGGTGGCCTTTCCTTCCCTGTATCTCCTCCCATGGGTATTTTGTTCTCCCTTCTAAGAAGGACCAAAGTAACCACACTCTGGTCTTCCTTCTTCTTCAGTTTCATGTGGTCTCTGAATTGTATCTTGCCTATTCCAAGCTTGTAGGCTAATATCCACTTATCAGTGAGTGCATTTCATGTGTGTTCTTTTGTGCTTAGGTTGCCTCACTCAGTATGATATTTTCTAGTTCCATCCATTTGCCTAAGAACTTCATGAATTCATTGTTTTTAATAGCTGAGTAGTACTCAATTGTATAACTGTACCACATTATCTGTATCTATTTGTCTATTGACAGACATCTGGGTTCTTTCCAGCTTCTAGCTATTATAATAAGGCTGCTATGAACATAATGGAGCATGTGTTCTTATTACATGTTGGGGCATCTTCTGAATATATGTCCAGGAATGGTATAGCTAAGTCCTGAGAGCTAATATGCAATATATACAAAGAACTCAAGAAGTTAAACAGCAGAGAACCAAATAACCCTATCAAAACTGGTGTACAGAGCTAAACAAAGAATTCTCAACTGGGAATACCAAATGGCTGAGAGACACCTAAAGAAGTGTTCAACATTCTTAGTCATCAGGTGCCAGGCCCACTCCAGTTGAGTCTTCGAGACAAGCCCAAAAGCTTGGCCACAGACCTGAGGCATACAGCTTCAGAGAGGCTAGTCTCTTGGTATTCTTTGGCATCTCCAAACTTGGATGTGTTTCCAGATTTGTCCTTGTGTTAGTCAGTGGAAGGTCTCACATGCTAGGTGCCTCCCAAGATATGATTTACTATAATAGCTAAACAAAATTAGAAGTTGCTCTCTGATCTTTATCAATGTTCCAACATTTTAGCTGAACCTTGGCTTGGAATTTCATAGGGAGTGTTACACATTTAGACTAATTGCCTCTGGCATTGTTAGGGAGATAATGAGGGAGGTCCGCATTGAAGTGTACTTAATAGAAGTTAATAATCCCACAGCAAGGTTAACTAAGAATCCTCTTCTTCAATCATATACAGCAGCCAAAAAACTCCCAGGGACTAGAAGAATGTGACCCTGGGGCACATGTCTGTTATTCCAGAAGATTAGCATAGTTGGGTGTTTACTAAGGATGAGCGAGACCTTGAACCAAGTGTGTGTGTGTGTGTGTGTGTGTGTGTGTGTGTGTGTGTGTGCATGAAAGAGAGAGAGAGAGAGACTGTGCTACAAACATTCAAGCCTCTACCCTCCTGGCTGGCTCACCAGCAGTCCCCCAGGACTCTGGCCCTCGTAATAGGAGCCCAGGGGTGCAGTGCCCATCCAGAAGAGGTGGCTGCTTTTGTTTCAGATGACCTCAGATGTACCTTGCCACTGAGCTACCAGATTTTTCTTTTTCATTTATAATGACCATAAAGGTCAGATGTTTAATTTTTAAGAATACACATTCAGATACAATACTCTCTTGTGTCTGTGTCTGTGTGTGCTATTTTTTCAATTGCAATGTCTTGACGACCTGTACTGGAACCCTGTTTCCCCTGCGGGTTGAGGGGCCAAAGCTGGTTGGCCTGTGACAATCAGGGAACTGCAAATCAAAACAACCCTAAGATTCCACCTCACACCAATCAGAATGGCTAACATCAAAAACTCAAGTGACAGCAGATGCTGTGTGGGATGTGGAGAAAGAGGAACACTCTTCCATTGTTGGTGGGATTGCAAGCTGACTCTGGAAATCAGTTTGGCCATTTCTCAGAAAAGTGGACATAGTACTCTTCTCTATCTTTGTCCCTGCATTTCATTATGATAGGACCAATTTAGGGTCAAAGGTTTTATAGGTGGGTTAGTTAGTGTCCCCATCCCTCTACTGGGGATCCTGTCTGGCCACTAAAGGTGATCTCTATCCATATCCTAACTGTTGGGCATTTCTGCTAAGGTCACCTGCATTGACTCCTGGGACCTTTCCTCATCCCAGTTCTCTGAGACTTCTTAGAGAATCCAAGATCCTCATCCCTGAACCCTGGCAGTTCCATATTTTCATTCATTCGTTTGTCCCTCTGGGACTCTCTCCTATCTCTCTCCATGCTTGATCCTGCCCTCTCTTTCCCCACTGTCTCATCTACCCTACATGATTATTTTGTTCCTACTTCTAAGTGGAATTCAAGCACCCTTAATTGAGCCTTCCTTCTCTTTTAACTTGTTTGAGTCTGGGGGGGGGGGCGTGTATCATGGGTATTCTATACATTTTGGCTAATATAAACTCATCAGTGAATACACACCATACATGTATTGTAGACTGTCTGAAGGATGAGTACTAATATAGACAACTCTATGGATTCTGACATGGTATATCCATCATAGAAATAGGTAAATTACATAGTATCTCAAGTGATTCTGATGCAAGTAACCTCCAAAAATATATCTGAAGACAAAGCCTCAAAAGGTTGTATTGTCAGTCTAGCCATATTTGACTGTCTATGCATAGTGCCATAAACTAAAAGTTCCAAGAACCATAGGCACCATCCTTTCTTATTAGAGAACAAAGTCTAATATGTTTTATGCTATGACTTTTCTACACTTTGGGGTAGAAATTAGTTAGTTCACTATCTCTTAACTCCTGAGCTCCATAATTCTTCTTGTGACTCCTCTCTTGTTTCATTCTCTGCTTTTATCAAATGAAAATATATCTATTTTACAAACTAATGAGTTTCATAGGACATACCACCCTTATTTAACCTCTCTGTGTTATAAATAAGTCTCTAAATATTAAGATAGAAAATATCATAATAATGACTAGAAATAATAATGTCTTGATCTTTATTGATGGTATTCTGAAGATTGACAATAGAAGGAGACTCCAGCACAGTTCTGCTTAAACTACACTGGCCTTAAAAATCCCAAAGAGGTCATCAGGACCAACGAGATAAGATTCCCAAGCCCTAAATCTCTACTGGCTGGGTCCCTAGCAAGCCCAGCAACCATGGGGTCTATTCTGTCACCTCTGCACTCTACATCTTCTGCTCCATACCTATAACTAAAATACCAGACACCTGCAACAATTAGCACTCACCAGGTGAGAACTCTGCGTAAACTCCCTGCCTGCAGGCACCTCTGAACCATTCAAGAAATGGAAAGCTCTGTCTTGCACCATCTGCATTCCATTTCACCAGTCATAATTCTTTCTGTATCCCTAGAGGCCTACTGCTATTCATGGCAAACATAGCGCTGCAACCATGAGGGACCTCCCACTTTACCTGCATCCCTAGAAGCCTACTGCCAGCTGGGACCACCAATTCTACCTGTAAGCCCAGAGGCCTGCTCACATTAGGGACTACCAGTTCTTCCTGCAGTCCCAGAAGCCTGAACCTATTAGGGACTACCAGGCCTGTGAAACTAGGGGCAAAGAGATGGCTAAATGAGAACATTAAGAACATGATCAACAAAATCCAGGCCAATATGTCACTATCACATATCATCTATCCTACTCCAGAAATTCTTGAATATCCTAAAACACCTGACACAAGAATGTAACCTTAAATCTAATATTATGTAAATGATATAGGTCTTCAAGAAAGAAATTAATAAATCACTTAAAGAAATATAGGAAAGCACAACCAAACAGGTATAAACCATTAAAGAGGAAATGAATAAATATAAAGAAATACAGGAAAATCCAATCAAACATGTGAAAGAAATGACCAAATCTGTTCAAGATGTGAAAATGATATTAAGAGATATTAAGGAAAAGTGATTGCTGCTTCCTGTTACTTTTGTTGTTAAAGGTGGAGTCATGTTTATGTGGATATCTTCTTTTTGGTTTGTTAAAAGAAGATTATTTTCTTGCTTTTTCTAGGGTATAGTTTCCCTCCTTGTATTGGAGTTTTCCACTTATCTTTTGAAGGGCTGGATTTGTGGAAAGATATGTAATTTTGTTTTTGTCACGGAATATCTTTGTTTCTATATCTATGGTAATTAAGGCCTTTGCTGAGTATAGTAGCTGTCACTGGCATTTATGTTCTCTTAGGGACTGCATGACATAGTCCCAGGATCTTCTGGCTTTTATAGTCTCTGGTGAGAAGTCTGCTGTAATTCTCATAGGTCTGCCTTTATATATTCATTGACATTTTTCTCTTACTGCTTTTAATATTCTTTTTTTGTTTTGTGCATTTGATGTTTTGATTATTATCTCATAGGAGGAATTTCTTTTCTGGTCCAATACATTTGGAGTACTGTAGGCTTCTTGTATGTTCATGGACATCTCTAAGGACCCTGGATATATACACAGAAGATGCCCCAACATGTAATAAGGATACATGCTCTACTATGTTCACAGCAGCCTTAATTATAATAGCTAGAAGCTTGAAAGAACCCAGATGTCCGTCAACAGACAAATAGATACAGAAAATGTGGTACATTCATACAATGGAGTACTACTCAACTATTAAAAGCAATGAATTCATGAAATTCTTAAGCAAATGGATGGAACTAGAAAATATCATACTGAGTGAAGTAATCCAATCACAAAAGAACACACATGATATGCATTCACTGATAAGTGGATATTAACCCAGAAGCTCGGAACACCCAAGATACTATACAGAGGCCACATGAAACTCAAGAAAGAAGACCAAAGTGTGGTTATTTTGGTCCTTCTTAGAAGGGGGAACAAAATACTCATTGGAGGAGATACAGTGACAAAGTGTGGAGCAGAGACTGAAGGAAAGGCCACTCAAACACTGCCCCACCTGGGGTTCCATCCCATATACAGTTATCAAACCCAGGCACTATTGTGAATACTAAGAAGTGCTTGCTGACAGGAGCCTGATATAGCTATCTCATGAGAGAATCTGCTAGTGCTTGACAAATACAAAGGTGGATGTTCTCAGCCAACAATTGGACTGACCACAGGGTCCCTAATGGAGGAGGTAGAGCAAGGACCAAAGGAGCTGAAGGGATTTCAAGCCCCATATGAGGAACAACAAAATGAACCAAGCAGTATCCCCAGAGCTTCCAGGGACTAAACCACCAACCAAAGAGTACACATGGTGGGACTCATGGCTCCAGCTGTATATGTAGCAGAGATTGGCCTTGTTAGACATCAATGGGAGGAGAGGCCCTTGTCTTCTGAAGGCCTGATGTGCCACTACAGGGGAATGTCATAACAGGGAGGCAGGAGTGGTTAGATTGGTGAGCACAGGGAGGTGAGATGGGATAGAGGATTTTCAGAGGGGAAACCAGGAAATGGGATGACATTTGAAACTTAAATAAAGAAAATAATAAATAAAAGACTTGAAAATGGAAATGGAAGCAATAAAGAAAACACAAATGGAAGTAAACCTGGAAATGGAAAACCTAGAAAATAGAACAGGAACAACAAACACAAGCCTCACTAACAGAACACAAATGATGGAAGAGAGAATCTTGGGTATAGAAGATATGATAGAAGACATTGTAAAAGTAAATGCTAAAGATAAGAAGTTTCTAACACTAAACTTCCAGGAAATTTGGGATATTATGGAAAGACCACACAAAAGGATTATAGGAACAAAAGGAAAAGTCTCTCAACTCAAATGACCTGAAATTTTTTTCAATAAAATCAGAGAGCAAATTTTCCTAACTGAAGAAAGAGATGCCTATAAGCATACAAGAAACTTACAAAACACCAAATAGAGTGGAACAGAAATGAAAATATTCCTGCCACATAATCAAAACACTAAATATACAAAACAAAGGAAGAATGTTAAAAACTGCAAGGGATAAAGGCCAAGTAACATATAAAGGCAGACCTAGTATAATTACATCAGACTTCACAACAGAGACATTAAAATCCAGAAGGGCTTGGGAAGATGTTTTGCAGTCTCTAAGAGATTGCTGATGCCAGCTCAGACAACTAAACTCAGCAAATTTTTCAATCACCATGGATGGATAAAACAGGATATTTAACAACAAAACTAAATTTAAACAATATCTTTCCACTAATCCAAACCTACAGAGGATACTAGAAGAAAAATTCACAACAAGGAGGATAACCATATCCAAGAAAACACAAAAAATAGATGATTCCATACCATACCAGAAAAAGAAGACACACACACACACACACACACACACACACACACACACTACCACTACCACTACCAAAATCAAAGTAACAGGAAATAACAATAATTGCTCATTAATGGTTCTCAATATTAATGGCCTTATTTCCCTAATAAAAAAGACACAGCCATATATAAACAGGGTCATTCATTCTGCTGCATACAAGAAACACACCTTAGCAACAAAAATAGATATTATCTCAGAATAAAGAAACTAAAAAGATTTTCCAAGCCAATGGACCCAAGAAAGAGGATGGAGTAACCATATCTAATACCTAATAATGTAGACTTTCAACCAAAAATAATGAAAAAGATGCAGACGGATACTTTATACTCATCAAAGAAAAAATTCAACGAGATGTCATCTCAATTCTGAACATCCATGTACCAAATGCAAGGGCACCTACATTCGTAAAATAAACTTTACTAAAGCTTAAATCAAACACTGAAACCTACACATTAATAGTGACAGATTTCAATACCATACTCTCACTAACTGATAGATCACTGAGACAGAAACTAAACATACAAATGATTAATAGAGGTTAAGAATAAAATGAACTAAACAGATATCTGTGGCACTTCCCACGGAAACACAAAATAATATATCTTCTTCTCAGCACCCCATGGAATCTCTCCAAAATTAAACATATACTTGATCACAAAGCACTTTTTATTCCAAAAGTGTATGAAATTTGAAATAGTTCCTTGCCTTGTATCAGACCACCACATATTATATCTGGCCTTTAACAGCAACAGAAAAAACAGAATGTTTACCAACTCATGGAAACTGAACAAATCTCTATTCTCAATGATCACTACATCAGGGGGAAAGATATAGAAAGAAAATAAATATTTTTGAAAACTAAATGAAAATGAAGAACAAAACACCCAGAGGAAGCTCCACTCCCAGGCCCTCTGACAAACCCAGGATCAGAGGTGAGGAGGAACTAACATCTGTCCCAACACTGGGAGTAACTGGGACCAGTGGGACCAGGCACACAGGAACTCCACCAGCCCAGCGACTCAGGTTCCTTCTGATCTGTTTGGGCTGGTGTCCAGAACAGACCTTGGGCACAAGCTCTGCAGTCAGTCCCACAACACTCAGAGGAAGCTCCACTCCCAGGTGCTCTGACACCTAGGGTCAGAGGTGAGGAGGAACCAACATCTTTGCAGCCAGTCCCACAATACCCAGAGAAAGCTCCACTCCCAGGACTCTGACACACCCAGGATCAGAGATGAGGAGGAACAAACATCTGTCCCAACACTGGGAGTAACTGGGACCAGCGGGAACAGGCACACAGGAACTCCACCAGCCCAGTGACTCAGGTTCCCTCTGGTCTGTCTGGGCTGGTGTCAAGAGTAGATCTTGGGCTCAAGGTCGGCAGCCAGTCCCACAAAACCGAGAGGAAGCTCCACTCCCAGGTGACCTAACAAGCCCAGGATCACAGGATCCCAGAATCACAGGATCACAGACACAGCTTGATTTTGAGGAGTTCTGACACAACCAGGATCACAGGAAGGACAGGCTCCAGTCAGATTTAGCAAGGGCAGGTAGCACTAGAGATATCCAGATGTCCGGGGGCCAAGTGTAAGAAAATAAATAACACAAACCAAGGTTACTTGGCATCATCAGAATCTAATTCTCCCAACATAGCAAGTCCTGGTCACTCCATTACACTGGAAAAGCAAGATTCAGATATAAAATCACTTCTCATGGTGATGATACAGGACTTTAAGAAAGACATAAATAGCACCTTCAAAGAAATACAAGAGAACACAGGTAAACAGCTAGAAGCCCTTCAAGAGGAAACACAAAAATCCCTTAAAGATCTTCAGGAAAACACAATCAAACAGGTGAAGGAAATGAGTAAAAACATCCAGAATCTAAAAATGGAAATAGAAATGATAAAGAAAACAGAAAGAGAGACAACCCTGGCCATACAAAACCTAGGAAAGAAATCAGGACTCATAGATGCAAACATCACTAACAGAATACAAGAGATAGAAGAGAGAATCTCAGGGGCAGAAGACACCATAGAAAACATTGACATAACAGTCAAAGAAAATGCAAAAAGCAAAAAGCTCCTAACCCAAAACATCCAGGAAATCCAGGACTCAACGAGAAGACCAAACCTAAGGATAATAGGTATAGAAGAGAGTGAAGATTCCTAATGTAATGGGCTAGCAAATATCTTCAACAAAATTATAGAAGAAAACTTCTCTAATCTAAAGAACGAGATGCCCATGAACATACAAGAAGACTACAGAACCCCAAATAGACTGAACCAGAAAAGAAATTCCTCCCGACACATAATAATAAAAACACCAAATGCACTAAACAAAGAAAGAATTTTAAAAGCAGTAATGGAGAAAGGTCAAGTAACATATAAAGGCAGGCCTATCAGAATTAGGGCACACTTCTCACCAGAGACTATGAAAGCTAGAAGATCCTGGGCAGATGTCATACAGACCCTACAAGAACACAAATGTCAGCCCAGACTACTATATCCAGCAAAACTCTCAATTACCATAGATGGAGAAAACAAGATATTCCATGAAAAAACAAAATTTACACAATATCTTTCCACAATCCAGCCCTACAAATGATAATAGATGGAAAATATCAACATAAGGAGCAAAACTACACCCCAGAAGAAGCAAGAAGATAATCTTTCCACAAATCCACACAAACCTAATTCTACCTCTTACAACAAAAGCAACAGGAAATGACAATTACTTTTTCTTAATATCTTAATATGAAAATTAATAATACCAACATATCCTAATCAATTGAAATCCAATAATTTGAGGAATTAGAGATTTGTTGATTGTCATCCAATGGTCTCTCTAATTTGTTAATTGGAGAAATAGGTCCAACATTGTACACCTTCAGCTTGTTTGTGACAGTGTCTTGCTGTGTACAACATAAAGTTCTTGAAATCTTGCTCCTCCTATCTCAGCCTCTGTATTAGAAGTATTGTTTATTTCATGTCTTTATACTATACTATTGTTTTCAGAACAGCTTATATATTTCAAAAGTATTTATATAACCAAAAGAAATATAAATCATTAAGTAGGGAGGTTGCTTGTAAGAGAACAACAAAGAGTGAGACTGAATGCTTTGTTTGACGTTTGTAACTCTTGTGTAAAGTTTGAAGAAGAAGACTTTATAAGTTACTATTTCTTTAAGATGAATGCTTTTCCAAATTATCATAGCTAATAAACAAAATTCTTACCCTCACCCAATGTCCGTGCCACCCTCCAAGCAGAACTATTGTTCATTGAAACAGCTGGTGAATGACTTTATGGATAGACCTTCTTAATACCTACACCATTTCTTAAACGAATGTAACCTGTTCTCAGTGGGCTGAGAATAAAGTCACTCACTCAAGTCAAATAGTTTTGTCCATAGCAGGAAGTCTGTATCCAAAAATCAAGCCTACAATTCATTTCTTGGTACAGCAGAACTATCAACTCTCAGCTTAGCTACAATGGATATAAAATCCTTTGGTGATTTAAGGGTCATTGAAGTTTAGCCTTATTACAATGAAATCCAATGTTTAAAAATTGTTCTTATTTTGAGCTTGTACCACAGTAAGAGCCAAGATTTTAAACTCTACTAAATACATAACAAACAAAAAACTTTATATATTTATGTTCATTTAGGAAAATGCTAGTAGTGATGTATTATTTTGAAGTATACAGTTAATATGTTTGGAGTGATTTAAAATTTATATAGAGAAAAATGTATTTTCACTATTGCTATAGACGAGCATCTACATCAGGCTGTTAAACTGATTGTTGTTTTATATCAAACAACTTTTATAATACTTATTTGTATTGTTATAATATTTTATAAATTTTAAGGAATATGACAAAAAAGATATTGTAGGTATTGAAAGAGGGGCTCTGGGAGGTGTGAGGTACAAAAGGGAGACAAGAAGGTGATTTAATTCTATTTACTTAAAATATGTTTTTAAATGTTAACAAATTCAGATAAATTGAAATCATGTAACTTTTCTCATCATAATGCAATAAAAGTTAAAAAAAAAACAGAAAATGAAGGGACAATACATGAGTTTATGAGACACAATAAAAGCAGTGCTAAGAGGAAGGTTTATAGCACTAAGTGTTTTCATAAGGAAATTAAAAAGTTCACAAATTAGCAATTTAAAACTAATAATAAAAACTCTAGAAAAAAGAGATAAACACATGCAAGGGTTGTACAAAGCAGGAAATAATCAAACTCAAGGCTGAAATTAATCAATTAAAAAAGAAGAGAACAATATAAAGAACATACAAAACCAAGAGTGAGATCTTTGAAAATAATTAAGAATACAGACAATCCCTTAGCCAAACTAAATAAAAGGCCTAGAGACATTACCTAAATTCACAAAGTCAGGAATGAAAAGGGAGGCAAAATAACGGACATGAGGAAATTCAAAGACTCATTACATTCAATGTCAAAAGATTAGATTTCCACAAAACTGGAAAATCTAAATGAAATGGATGATTTTCTACATAGATACCGCTTACTGAAGTTATACCACAATCAGGTAAATTGTCTAAATATTCCTATAACCCTTAAGAAAATATAATCACTCAATAAAATCTCCACCACACACACACACACACACACACACACACACACACACACACACACACAAAACAGGGCCAGATGGTTTTAATGGAGAATCCTACCAGAGTTTCAAAGGAGACATAATTCCAATACTCATAAAACTATTTTACAAGCCGGGTGGTGATGGCACTTGCCTTTAATCCCAGCACTTGGGAGGCAGAGGCAGGTGGATTTCTGAGTTCGAGGCCAGCCTGGTCTACAGAGTGAGTTCCAGGACAGCCAGGGCTACACAGAGAAACCCTGTCTCGAAAAACCAAGGGAAAAAAAACTATTTTACAAAATATAAACAGAA
>JADRCD010206488.1:3119-24267 GCA_019843815.1 Montemys delectorum
ACAGTGACTATGGGGGAGGGTTGTATAGAGGAAAGTTGACTATCAGAGAGGGGTTGTATGGAGGACAGTGACTATGAGGGAGGGTTATATAGAGGAAAGTTGACTATCAGAGAGGGGTTTATGGAGGACAGTGACTATGGAGGAGGAGTTGTGTAGAAGACCCTGACTAGGGGAGAAGGGTTGTATAAGCAGTGATAACCAGGGGACCCAGGAGCACTGGTATAGTGTTGTGTCAGACTGCAGATGCTTTCATAAAAGTAAGGGAAAAAACAGGTACTAAGAATTAACTGCCACCGTTGCCATGGAAAGCAGAAATTTACAGTGACATCATGTACAGGAAGGTCACTGTTATATTTAAAACCTGTTCTCTGTGGTGAGAATGGAGGGGTGATTTCTAGACATGAAATGACCAACTTTATGTCCCCCATCATTCTCCCACCTTTCTTGGCTTATTTACTCTTCTGTCTACTGCGACTTTGCTTTCCCCTATCAAATCTTGATTCAGTGCTAAACTGTGTTCAAAATCAGAAGTAATTTCAAATCTTATTCATTATTACCTGGCTTTCTCCAAGCAAAAGGGAGAAATACCTATTCATGAATTAAAGGTGTATGTGTATTCTCAGTGACAAGTCGCTTATTTGTGTAATCATGTAAGAATTCAATTTCCAGTAATTCTTGAAGATATAGGAGCAAATATTAATTGATAATAGGGATTACCAAAGACTGTTTTTAAAATTCGGCATTATAACAATATATTTATTGTTTTGAACAACTAAAATATTTCAATTAATTCTATTCCCTTATAATTTTTCTAATAGTTGCCATAATATAATATAATATAATAATATATTATGTATATAATATAATAAATATAAATAATTTATATGCAATATGACACATATATGCTATATATAATACTATGTACATATTCAAAGATAATATATAGGTATGACTTTCATCTTTTAGTACATAATAATAGCAGTCAATTTCCAAATAAATATTTATTCAATTAATTTCTTGATATTAATTTTTAGCTTTAGAAATCTTTCATGTTGACATCCAGGATCAGAGGTGAGAAGGACATAATATCTGTCCCAACACCTGGAGTAACTGGGACCAGCACGACCAGGCACACAGGAACTCCGCAAGCCCAGTGGCTCAGGTTCCTTCCGGTCCCACAACACCAAGAAGAAGCTCCACTTCCAGGAGCTCTAACATGCCCAGGATCAGAAGTGAGGAGGGCACAACATCTGTTCCAACACTGGGAGTAACTGGGACCAGCAGGACCAGGCACACAGGAACTCTGCCAGCCCAGTGGCTCCTGTTGCTTCCAGTCTGTCTGGGCCAGCTGGTGCCCTAAGAAGACGTTGGGTGCAAACTCTGTAGTCATTCCCAAAACACCCAGAGGAAGCTCCACTCCCAGGTGCTCTAACAAGCCCAGGGTCACAGGATCGCAGAATCATAGGATCACAGAGACAGCTTGTCTCTGAGGAGTTCTGACACAATCAAGATCACAGGAAGGACAGGTTCCAGTCAGATTTAGCAAAGGCAGGTAGCACTAGAGATAACCAGATGATGCGAGGTAAGCCCAAGAATATAAACAACACAAACCAAGGTTACTTGGCATCATCAGAACCCAATACTCCCACCATTGTAAGTCCTGGACACACCATCACACTGGAAAAGCAAGATTCAGATATAAAATCACTTCTCATGATGACGAAACAGGACTTTAAGAAAAACATACATAGCACCCTCAAAGAAATACAGGAGAACAAAGGTAAACAGCTAGAAGCCCTTCAAGAGGAAACACAAAAATCCCTTAAAGAACTATAGGAAAACACAATCAAACAGGTGAAGGAAATGAGCAAAACCATCAAGAATCTAAAAATGAAAATAGAAACAATAAAGAAATCAGAAAGAGAGAAAATCCTGGCCATACAAAACCTAGGAAAGAAATCAGAAGTCATACATGCAAACATCACCAACAGAATACAAGAGATAGAAGACAGAATCTCAGGGGCAGAAGACACCATAGAAAACATTGACACAACAGTCAAAGAAAATGCAAAAAGCAAAAAGCTCCTAATCCAGAACATCCAGGAAATCCAGGATGCAATGAGAAAACCAAACCTAAGGATAATAGGTATAGAAGAGAGTGAAGACTCCTAAGGTAATAGGCCAGCAAATATCTTCAACAAAATTATAGAAGAAAACTTTCCTAACCTAAAGAAAGAGATACACATAAACATACAAGAAGCCTACAGAACTCCAAATAGACTGGACCAGAAAAGAAATTCCTCCTGTCACATAATAATAAAAACACCAAAAACACTAAACAAAGAAAGAATTTTAAAAGGTGAGGGAAAAAGGTCAAGTAACATATAAAGGCAAGCCTATCAGAATTACACACCAGACTTCTCACCAGAGGCTATGAAAGCTAGAAGATCCTGGGCAGATGTCATATATAACCTATAAGAACACAAATGCCAGCCCAGGCTACTATGCCCAACAAAACTCTCAATTACCATAGATGGAGAAAACAAGATATTCTATGACAAAACAAAATTTACACAATATCTTTCCACAAATCCAGCCCTACAAAGGATAATAGATGGAAAATATCAACATAAGGAGCAAAATTATACCCTAGAAGAAGCAAAAAGGTACTCTTTCAACAAATCCACACAAACCTAATTCCACCTCTTACAACAAAAACAACAGGATGTAAGAATTACTTTTTCTTAATATCTTAGTATGAAAATTAATATTACCAACATATCCTAAGCAACTGAAATCCAAAATTATGAGGAATTAGAAATTTATTGACTGTCATCCAATGGTCTCTCTAATTTGGTAATTGGATAAATAGGTCCAATATTATACAATCCATATACACTTTCAGCTTGTTTGTTCATGACAGTGTCTTGCTGTGTACAACATAATGGTCTTGAGATCTTGCTTCTCCTATCTCAGCCTCTCTATTAGTAGTATTGTTTATTTCATGTTTTTATACTATACTATGGTTTTCAGAACAGCTTACATATTTTAAAAGTATTTATATACCAAAAGAAATATAGACAATTAAATTGGGAGAGGGTTTGTAAGAGAACAACAAAGAGTGAGACTGAATGCTTTGGTTGACATTTGTACTATTGTATCAAGTTACCACAGTAAGAGTCAAGATTTTAAGCTCTACTAAACATAAAACAAACAAACAAAAACACTTTATATATTTATGTTCATTTAAGAAAATATTAGTAGTGATGTATTATTTTGAAATATACAGTTAATATGTTTAAAGTTATTTAAAATTTATATTGAGAAAAACATATGTATTTTCAGTATTGCCGTAGACAAGCATCTACATAAGACTGTTAAATTGATTATTGTTTTATATCAAACAACTTTTATAATACTAATTTTTATTGTTATAATATTTTATAAATTTTAAAGACTATGACAAAAAAAGATATTATAGGTATTGAAGTGGAGTCTCTGGGAAGAGTTGGGGTACAAAAGGAAAACAAGAATGTGATTTAATTCTATTTACTTAAAATATGTTTTTAAATGTTAACAAATTCAGATAATTGAAATCATGTAACTTTTCTCATTATAATACAATAAACTTTAAAAAATAAAAAAATAAAAATAAAAAAATTAAAAACTCCTTCATGTTGTAAGCCCCCTAGGCTAAACTTTTAGCACTCGAAAATGAAAAACAAAAACAAAAACAAAACAAAACAAAACAAAAATTCCTGCACCTGTAATTTTCTTTGTTTATTTTGATTTATTAAAAGTTTTTTACTCTTTAACTATTTTATATATGCCTGTGTTGGATTTTTGTCACTTTTACCCACACCCCCTACCTGTCTCTATCTCTACCTTCATGTTCTGAACAACCAGGAGCACCTCAGTGAAAGGTGTGCGCATCAGGGCCTCACAAACCTGTTGCCAGGTCAACAGCCATCATATTCCCAGAATCCACTGGGCTCACCTCCCACCTTTACCTGCAGACACTATGTCAGAACCCACATATATACATATATACGGGAACATTTCTCCCTCCCCCCCCCCTTTCTCTCTCTCTTCTCTCTCTCCACTACTGCCCCTCTCTCCCTCTCAATTAAACCTCTTACACGTGGAACTATTTGAGCCTAGTGTGTAGTGATGTCCTGGTGTGACCCCTGTTCTAACACATCAAAAGGTGGTGTTATGAAGTCCCTCCTCAACACGTGGTAAAATGGTGACAGGCACAACATGTACAGGAAACCAGGGCTGCAGAGGGTTCAAGGAATGGCTGAGTCGCTGAGTCGTATCTTGACAATATTGCTCTCCAACCTCTGACTTCTACTTCCTTTATGTTCCTTCTTCTTTCCTATTCCTCAGCCTTACAGTGGGTTGGGGGTGGAGGAGGGGAAGATGTCCCATCTGCAGTTACTTATTCTCCACACATTGAGCGGTTGTGAGTTTCTGCGCTAACTGCTACCCACAGCCAGAAATCTTCTCTCTGGCGACAGCTAAGAGCATCATTCATCTATGGGTTAAAAAGCTGGATATTGCCCGTTCCTCTCTCTCTTTCCCTCTTAGACTCTTACTCTTCTTATCTTTACTTTCTCCTCCTCCCTTTCCCCTCTTTCCACATGGCCATGGCCAGCTTCTACTTCTCTACCTTTTCTCTCTCCCTCTACTTTCTAAAATAAAACATCTCAAGACAAAAAAAAAAAAAAAAAAAATCTGAATATTTAAAAGGAAGTTTGACACCACTACATATTTATTAATAAAGCTTTAATTAAATATAAAATTAAAATAATTTCTCTTTTATCTATAGTTCAGTTTTATTTTTTGCCATGTATACGTATTTATGCATGCTCCCAGTTTTCTGTTCTGTTTTACACATAACAGCCTCTCAGAGTTCAGATAGCCAAGCATCTCTCGGGCTGCTGCAATGTCACCAGTCCTGGGCTATTTCATTTTTCATTAGCACCAACCCCAAGGGAGGTCCTTGAAAGAGACCAGAGGTATACCTCAAATCAACCAATTTGCATCTCATTAGCTTTCCTGATAGGAAGATCTGATGAAAAGAGAAGTTGTAACTATTAATTTAGGTGAGATCTGAATAGCGTCTGTTACACTCACCTGTCTGTGTTCTCCTTGCTCCAGGTTAATGGAGGGAAACAAGGGTTAGCTTTATCCATCTTCCCTATGAATCCTTCCTATCACACACTCCATGATTAGTAAACGGTGATCAGTTAAAACTCACCTTCACATAGTTTTCTTTTAAGTTTGCCTAAAGGAGAGAATAATAAAGAAAAAACGTGTAAAGATCTTTGAGTGAGTCTTGCAGAATTCAATAGTGATGGTTAAATGCATTAGCCACAGTTGGTCACCAGAGAAAGGATACAAAGACAGGTTCTCACAGCTTTTATTCTGAAATTACACAGTCAAAGACATTTAAAATCTGAAATAAGTCTTCTTAGTATATTAGACAGAAATACTGGATTGAAATAAATTAATGGTAAAGCCCATGTTAAGCCCATGTGATACACAAGTCTTTACCTGTTAGATCATATAACTACTCGCGCTCTCCTTAGCACAAATCTCCAGGTGCCTGTGTCGCTGATGCTACAGGCATGATATTCTCTAGGTTTCTGTGGATGGTGAACCCCTACATGGATATCAAACACTAGCTTAGTTTCTCAAAAGCCTCTTTTCACCTTTCAATCAGTTGACCAACTAATGAACTTTGTTTCATTTCATGTATTCTTTTCTTAATGCTCTGTACAAATCCACAAAAGAATTTTGAAGGTATAACTACAGATGTGCTTATGGATGCATTTTTCAAATAGGTAAATAATCTGAAAATAACAAAGATTTGTGTGTTACCCCTGATGTGACCCCAGGTATTTTTCACATGTCCTTGCATACAGGCAGGCATAGCTCTACTGTTCTAAAATCAGATAATTTAGAATTTAAAAGTGTACTTGGATCTAAAAGCATTAGGTAGGGGATTGTGAGTCCCATTTTCACCTGGCTGGTGTCTGAAGAGTGATATAAGTGCTTTTATCAATTTTGATGGCCACCCTCCTATTTGCCCAAGTTAATAAAATATTCATCCTGCATCTCAATAAATGATTATAGAATACTGTGACTTGTAATTCACCAACTCTCAGAAATAATACAGGTGACAAAGAAACCCAGAAGGGGCTCCAGAGATATAAACTGTCATTGTTTCTCTAATTGCTGAAGAATGTTGCTTTCTCTCTTTACACTTATTTTCATCATTTGAGAAAATAGTGAATCAGCCTACCTATCTTCTAGTACCCAGAGGACATGTGAAGTCCTTTAATGCATAAAGGCATTAAGGGAGCATTTGCTACTTGGACTTTGAAATTATACAGGGTCTAACAACAGACCCCATGAGAACATCTTCAGTTCTGCATGTAAACAAGTGAGAAATTAAGAATTGCAGATCACAAGACATATTTGTTTCTGGTTTAGTGGTGTTAGCCATGATACTCATGGTTAGTATTAATAGTGGCATCAGATCTATAAACAGTTTGAGACTGCTTATAAGATCTCTTTATGTCTTCACACACAATAGAGGCTTGAAAGCCGGGGTCTTTCATGAGTCAGTATTAATTAATGTTCCTGTAGCTGCAGCTGTTATTTGGTATTCCAGATAAGCTTATGGGAGAAATATAGTTAATGGGCAACTCATTTTCAAATTATGCAATTTTTTTTACCCATCAATTTGCTTGACAGCTGTATTCAGCTATTGTCCAAAAACGACCCCCATGAGGTGACAATCTGCAAGACCCTTATGCAAGAAGATGCAAAGGGCAACTTAGCTACAAAGCAGCTTCATCCTCAGTGAGGAATTGAAAACTAAACAGAGCTCTGTCCCCTTTGAAGATACACTGTTGCAGGAAATGCTCAAGCCCTTCAGAGATCAGTGCTGCTAATTCCTTCATTAACATTTGCCTGGGACTAAATCCCACCACTTGTGCGCTGCCTGTCAAAGTGACAATGACTATGACAGTCCGAGAATGAGGGACCTTCAGAGAGACTTAGCATGGGGTACCAAGTATCCTGTCCGTGTAAGACCTGTCCCTCAGAACCCCCCTCCCAAAAAAAATTGTCTTTGGAATCTTAAAAAGCAATTATAAAATGGACAAAAGATTTATCTCTTTTGTATTACCATCCTTTTCTAAAAATATTAAAGAATCTCAGTAACATAGTATTTCTTCCAAGGAAACAAATGTCTGTGTAAGACTTCAAACTGGCAACATGCTTTCTAAAGACTTTTTTTAGCTTAATCTTTGAGGATTGACTACAGGCATACAGCATATCTTGATCAAGATATCCTCATCCTCAACTCTTTCCTCTTAACTCCTCACAACTTAACACTCAGTCCTCTCACCACTATTAATGTCCTCTTTTTTTAGAAAAAAAAATTTATAACTTACTGAATTCAATTAGTGCTCCCCGTGTATGTGTAGAATTAGGGTTATCACCTGCTAGGTACCATACCCCTAAAAATACCTGTCACCTTTCATAGTCACCCTCACTTACAAATAGCTCCTGAGCTAGAAGTTGAGAGTTCCATCCATGCTGGAACGTTGATTGGTTTAGTCTTGTGTACATCTTGAGTTCATGAGGGCAGTGACCCTATCACATCTGGCAGACAATGTTTCACCCTGGTCATCCCTAACCTCTGGTGCTTCCATACTCTTCAACTGAAAACTTCCCTGAGCCTTTTGGAAACGGGGTGTGGTACAGATAACCATTTTATGGCTGAGACGTTCACAAACACTTATTCCCAGCACTTTGATCATTTATGAGTCTCCCTATTGACCACTGCCCACTGAATGAAAAGCCCTCTCTGGTGATGACTGACAGCTGTACTAATCTATGGTGTAGACATTCATGTTTAGAAGGGAGTTTGGTACTAACTTTAGACAAATTATTATGTCTATTCTTCAGCTCAGCACTGTCTTCTCCATGTTGATCCAACCCTGGTGCTTGGACTCAACCATACATTTGTATCAGGAGCTCTAGAGGTCTGAATGTTCAAACTTCCAGTTTATAACCCCTAAGGTCCTACATATTCAAAGATGTAAAGATGGTATTTTTTTAAGCAAACAGTGATTTCATAATGATTCTGATGAAATAAAAAATAAAATGAGTTAGTTCAACTCTGCCATTCTACAGAAACACATTATTTTACATTCTAAGTTTAAAACAGTGGGATAGGATGATTTATGAGTGACCATATTTTCCAGGGTCTGGGTTCACCTCTAGCAACAAATAAATAAGTTTCTAGTTCATTAAAAACAATAGAATACTGAAAATTTTGGGGAGATAATGCTTTTTGCCTAACAAATGAAAATTTTAGTTCTGACATGAAATACTTTATTAAATAAAAAAACACGTTTAAAATTGAAATAAATCATTGTAAAATTGTTAATTGTTTCGATGAAACTGAAACCCAGGAGTGGAGAATCTGAAATTAGTGGTATGATTTAACTGCCTAAATTTTGCCCTTAGCAATGTTTCCATTTTATTAAAAAATAATTTATTCACTACCACACAGCTAGTCACATTACTATTGTATCATAATGTCACCCAAGCATTGAAGTCCAAGCTTTTAAAAGCTGCTGTGGATCTCTTTTTTTTTTCTTCTCTTTGTATTGGAATATTTCTTTTCTTCTTTGTTTTTATTAACATGATATTAAAAATGTAAAACTGAATAAAAGAAACTGCTCTTTGTATGATAGTTTCTGCTTGTTACTGTTATTTCATATCATGATTTTTTTCATCATTTTGCAAGGTTTATGCATACGTGTGTGTATGCCAAATGTGTGCAAGTAGGCCTGTGCAGAGGCCAGAAACGTTCAATAGAACCCTGGAGCTTGAGTTACAGGTGTTTGTGCTTGATCACTGAGTGAGCCATCTTTCCAGCTTCATTAGGAATGCTTGATTTTATTTATTTTTAATATAAAATAAATTGTTTCATCCTATATATTCTGATACAGTTTCTCATTCTCCAAACTCCCCTCAGATCCTCCCTGCTCCCCAACCCACCCAAATCCACACTCATCCTTTCCCTTTCATTAGCATACAAACAGAATGTAATAATAATATTAACAATAATGACAATAATAATAATAAATTAGATTAAAATAAAAACAGTAAACCATAATAAGACAAGACAAAGAAAAGAAAACGCTCAAGAAACACATATACTCTCAGAGATCTACACACATCCCCATACAGAAATTGCATAAAAATACAAAATTAGAAATCATGAGATATATATATGCGCAAAGGACCTACAAAGTCAAAAAAATAAATAAAAGATCCCATCATTACACACAAAGAATCTCTAAAAACGCCACTGAGTTCATTTTGTGTTGGCCATCTACTGCTGGCTAAGGGGGTTGCCCTTAAGAGTGGTTTGTATATGCTGTGAGACTCCATTTACTAGCAGTTATCTATTAGAGACAGCTTCCGGTTTAAAGATATGAGTTAGTGTCCAATGATCCTTTCAGTTCTGAGACTTATATGTGCAGAAGGCCTATATCCAGCCCATGCTTGCTCTTTGTTGGTGGTTCAGTCTATGGAAGCACCCAAAGGTCCAGGTTCATTTACTCTCTTGGTCTTCTTGTGGAGTCCCTATCTCATTCAGGTCCCTCTTAATCCTTCCCCCAACTCTTCCACAAAACTTCTCAAGCTTTATCTAATGTTTGGCTGTGAGTCTCTATATTTGTTTCCATTAGCAGCTGGGTGGAGCCTCTCAGAAGACAGTTACACGAGGCTCCTATCTGCAAGCATAACACAGTATCATTAGTAGTGTCAGGGATTAGTTCTTGTCTGTGGGATGGGTCTCAAGTTGGGCCAATTTTTGGTTGGCTAGTCCTTCAATCTCTGCTCCATATTTGTCCCTGCAGATCTTCTGGCAAGACACATTTTAGGTGGAAGGGTTTGTGGGTGGGTTGGTGTTATTATTCCTCCAATGGAAGTCTTGCCTGGTGACAGGAGGTGGCCACTTCAGGCTCCATATCACCTGTTCCAGGAGTCTCAGCTATAGTCAGCCCCATAGATTCTCTAGACCTACACAGACCCATGTTCCAAGTATCTGGCACATCCCATTGATGTCCCCCCCTGCCTTACACACCCTCAATTTCCATTGTCTCTCCCATGTTCTCCCTACACATGATTCCTTACACCAAGTTCCCCTTTTCATCCTCTCTCTTACCCAGTTCCCTCTCTCCATCCACTCTAATGTCTATTTTATTCCCCTTCTGAGTGAGGATTCAGGCACCCTCCCTTAGGCCCTACTTGGTATTTGGCATCTCCCAGTCTGTGGATCTTAGCATGATTATCCAGTACTTCATGGCTAATATCCAACTATAGGTGAGTATATATCATGCATGCCCTATGGTATCTGGTTTACCATTCTTAGGATGATCTTTTCTAGTTCTATCCAGTTGCCTGCAAATTTCAGTATGTTTATGATAGCTTATTATGTTTATAATTCCTTATGTTTTATTATGTTTGTAGCAGCCAAGTAGTATTCCATTGTGTAAATGAACCACATTTTCCTTATCTATTCCTCAGTTAAGGGACATCTAGATTGTTTCTAGTTTCTGGCTATTATGAATTCAGCTGCTATGAACATAGCTGAGTAAATGTTCTCGTGGTATGGTGGGGCATCTTTTGCTTATATTCTCAAAAGTGGTTATAACTGGATCTTAAGGTAGAACTATAACAATTTTTCCGAGAAAATGTCAAACTGGTTTCCAGAGTGATTGTACAAGTTTGCACTTCCACTAGCAATGGAGGAATGTTACCTTTGCCCAACATCTTCACCAGTATGTAATTTTCCTTTAGTTTTTTTTATTTTAGCCATTCTGAAGGGTATAAGAATCTCAGAATCATTTTGATTTGCATTTCTCTGGTGACTAAAGACAATGAATATTCCTTTAAGTGTTTTTCAGCTATTAGAGATTTCTCTATTGAGAAGTCTGTTTCGCTCTACACCCCATTTTGAATTGGGTTATTTGGTTTGTTGATGTTTAACTTCTTGAGTTCTTTATATATTTTGGACATTAGCCATCTGTCTGATGTAAGGCTGGCATTTGTTGATTGTGCTCTTACCCTGCCTGGTCTCTAGCCCTCTGATTGTCTCTAGTGTTGGCACACTTGGTAGTCCCTGATGGCAGCAGGACTCTGGGATTGTAAGTAGAACTCATTTTCCTTGATGGTCATGGAGCAGGCAGAGCTGGTAATTCCTGATGTCTCCTGGCCTCTGGTTGTCTCTGCAGCAGGACTCCAGGGATGAAGGTGGAATTGTGGCCTAGAAATGGAGTGCAGAGGGACCAGGGTGGAACTTGCTGCAGCTGAATTTCCCTGGAGGGCCTAGCAGGCAGGGAACTGGAGTAGAGGTCTCACCTGTTTGTCTTTGATGGCTGCAGGCCTCTGGGATTGTAGGTAAAGGTGTGGACCAGAAGATGGAATACTGAGGGGCAAGGTAAGCTCACAGCTGCTGGACTTGCTTGTGGGAACCAGAGGGCAGAGGTTGGGCTTGTGGATGTCACCTGGTTGTCCCAGGTAATAGTAGGCCTCTAGGTATGGAGGCAGAGCTGTGGCCTTCAGTAGTTCTTTGACTATTCAGGATTTTTAGCTATCCTATTTTTTGTTATTGTTTTGGGGGCGGTGGTGGTGGTGATGGTGGTAGTGTATGTGTGTTTCCACGTGAAGCTGAAAATTGTCCTTTCAAGATCCTTGATGTTAAGGTGTGCTTATTGAATATAGTAGAAGAGTGGATCCTGTTTCTGTATCCAACCTGTTAATCATTTTATTTGGGGAACTGAGACCATTGATGTTGAGGGTTATCAATGAGCAGTGTTTGTTGATTATGATTATTTTATTGTGGTGACATGCTCCCCCTTTTAATTTGTTGGTCAAGATTATTTACTCTTTGTGTTTTCTTGGGTGTGGTTAGCCTCCTCAGAGTGAGATTTTCCTTCTAGTACCTTCAGTAGGGCTGTATTTAAAAGCAAATATTGCTTAAATTTGATTGATTTTACTGTGGAATATCCTATTTTTTCATCTACTGTAGTTGATGGTAATCTAGGCTGGCATCTGCATCCTCTCAAGGTTTATAGATCATCCATTTAGGCCCTTCTGGCTTTTAGTGTCTTTATTGAAAAGTGAGGTGATTTCTAGCCCGGGCAGTAGTGGTGCACACCTTTAATCCCAGCACTTGGTAGGCAGAGGCAGGCAGATTTCTGAGTTCAAGGCCAGCCTGGTCTACAGAGTGGGTTCCAGGACAGCCAAGGCTACACAAAGAAACCCTGTCTCGAAAAAAAAGAAAGAAAGAAAGAAAGAAAGAAAAGAAAAGGTGATTTCTAATTGGCCTGTCCTTACATGTTACTTGATCTTTTTACCTTGAAGATTTTAATATTCTTTGCTTTGTATGTTTGGGTTTGTATTTATATTTGTATGAAGGGAACTTTCATATCTGGCCCATTATTTTGAGGTTCTGTAGGCTTCTTGTACCTAGATAGGCATGACCTTCTTTATATCTGGAAAATGGTCTTCTACGATTTTGTTGAAAATATTTTCTGTTCCTTTGACCTCGGTTTCTTCTCCTCCATCTCTTGCTATAAGTCTTAGGTTTGGTTCTTTTCATAGTGTCCCAAATGGTCTTGATGTTTTCTTTCTGGATTTTTTAAAATTTAACATTTTTTTTTATTCTGAGGTAGTCATTTCTTCTTTCACGTCTTAAGTGCCTGGAATACCCTCTTCCATCTCTAGTATTCTGTTGGAGAAGATTGACTCTGAGATTTCTTTTGAAATTCCTAAATTTTTCATTTCCAGATATCTCTCAGTTTTGACTTTCCTTGTTGATTCTATTTCTCCTTTCTGGTCTTCAACTGCTTGATTAATTTCCTTCCACTGGAGTTTGTGTGTGTGTTTGTGTGTGTGTGTGTGTGTGTGTGTGTGTGTGTGTGTGTGTGTGTATGTGTGTGTGTGTGTATTTGTGTATTTGTGTGTGTGTGTGTGTGTGTGTGTGTGTGTGTGTGTGTATGTGTGTGTTGGTCTGTCTCCATATACTTCATTAATAAATTTAATTATATCCTCTTTAAGGTAACTGAACCTAATAGTTATTTTGAAGTTGTTGTTTTGTGTTTCAGCCATATTACATTTCTCAGGGCCTACTATAAAAAGTTTCTGGGTTTGAGTAAAGACATATTGTCCTGGCTGGGTTTTATACGGGCATCTAGGCTTCTGGGTTTGAGATGGTTGTAATTCTAGGTGTTGATAGCTGGTCTTATCTTTGTCCGGTGGGTTTTCCTTTCCCTGGTTTCTGTTGTACTCTCTGGAAGTGTCTCTACATACCTGCCTGTGTCTTAGGAGCTGACAGAAAAGAATTTGGGGGGGGGAGGTAAACTAGGACAGGGAGGCTGAGAAGGCCCACAGGAGGAAGGAATGCTGGATTTGTCAAAAGGACCTGTGGAGTGCATAAGGAATGGAGGAAGAAAGAGAAGAAAGCCCCTGCAGGAGGTCTGCTGAAGGACTTCGGAAGAAATAGACAATTGAAAATGGACTTCAGGGAGGACTGTGAGGATCTCCTACCTGATGTTCTGGCATGTATGACCAGTGAGTTTCCAAAAAGAGACTGTGCCTCCAGTGTTGATGGCTGGAACAAAGGATACGGTGAGGAAGAAGGCTATAGGAGATATACTTAGTCCCCTATGAATGGAGGCAGAGAGGAAGGAGATGCTGTAGCCCATGGTCTGCTACAAGGCTTGGAGAAAAAATTGGAGAATTGTCATGACTCTTTTTTCATGTATGTACCACCAGAATGTCTCAGACCTGCCAGCCACATAATAGTGACATGGAGATATTTTATTAATTGTGAAGCTTGGCCTTAATTTAGATTACCAGAGAAGATGGTAAAATGGTATCTAAAATTACTTTAGTTGAAATTTTGTTTTAATTGGTCAAAATTCAGTTTGCTATACCTTGTGTTAGCAATGCATGGGAGAGTTGGCTCTGGCTGTCTATATGTGGTTCTTCGTGAATCTCCAATAGATATGGTGGAAGCCAAATGAAAAACTCATCTGTGTCGTGTTGTGTCGTGTAGCAGGTTCCTTTTAGATGTAAACATCCCATCCTGCAGGGAAGCTCCTTAGGACCAGAGAAGTAAATAAGTCAAAATCAATTCAGGAAGCCCCTGAAGCTGATTAGATTCACTTGGTCCCTCTCTTGTAAAAAGTATGTAAGTAATAACGAGTGCTGAGAGTCGCTGTCAGAGAAGCAAAGCTGCAAAGAAGACTCATACAAGAGCAGCCACCAACTAGAGACAGATACCAGCTAAATGCCCGAAGGAAGCAGAGGGTAATAAAGCTGCCTGGAAAAGGCTTAGCCCAACTGAACCACCAGGAAAGAGCATTCAAGTTGTTCAGCTGCCTGCAAGTTGTTTAGTATACTATGTGTATCTAGTTTTTATGAGTTATCACCCATGCTTGGGTGGGCCCTCGGTGATACAGCTATCACTGAGTCATTCCTGTCTCTGTAAGTAACAGCTCATTCACTTTTCTGTATATAACTCAATAAAATCCCTTGGTTAACCATGTTGTACTTTGATGCTATCTTTACTACTCTGTCTTAGGATTCCTTTATGGGATGAATAGATACTGTGTTATACCTCCCCAGGAAAAGTCTGTCATACAACAGGGTGTCAGTAAAATTGTTCAGGAAGTATCCATGGCACATCATTCTTCTTCTTGTTAAATTTTTGTGGATTATAAGCATTAATCTATTTCAAATAATAAAATTTAAGAGGATCAGTGTGTAAAGCTGAACCATATAAGTTGTAATTTTTATCCATAGAGGGCTCGCAACTTGGTGTGGCTCTATCAACTGTTTTAAACTTAGATGAAAGTAGCCCCTTCCTGAGACTTTATTAAAGGTACCTGGCTTTCTCACCTCTCATTTTCTTCCTACCATATGAGGTCACAGAGAAAAAAAGGCCACCACTTATGAACTAGAAAGCACTTATGAACAGACCCTGCACGTGCCATTGGTTTAATCTTGGATTATTGGGATCAAGAATTGTGTGATGAGGAGTAAAGCCCTGTTGCTTGTAAGCCATCTATTCTATATATTTTATTATATAAGCCCAACAAGTGAGAGACTTCCCAAGTCACATTGAACTTCGAAAATTATGAGGTCCTTTGCAAATGCCAAGTGACTAAACAATTTGTGTCTAAACCAGAACTCTTGTACAAAGTTCAGGCTTACACAACGTCCCATCAGCTTATTATTTCTATGGAGGTGGTAGGGTTCTCAAGCTTACCTGGTCTGCTTCACTTCTTCATCAACAGCTAAATCCTCTCAACTTCTCAACAGGATGGTAATTCCAGTTGTCCAGATGCTTAGATTGAAGAGAGGAAATCTTCACAAATCCTCTCTTTTTCTCCCCTGCTGTCCAATTTATCAGTGTATACATAGGGGTCAGATTCTGACAACTCCTCAACACACTTTTCAAACAGAGTCACAGCTGGATGTCCTCCTCCATTATTGTCCTCTTGACAGTTCATTTTCTACACAGAAAGATACAGTGTTTGTTTGTTTGTTTGTTTGTTAATGAAAATTATAGCCAGTTGCTTTCCTGCTTATAATCTTCTAAAGGCATACCACTGTATTCAAAACAAAATCCTAAACCTTTACCCCATCCCTATACCACCATTATGTCTTTGCCTCCTTCTCAACATCTGTGCCCAGGAATCTCATTGTTACAACAGGCCTAGCCCTTAAATGGCATGTATTTATTCCTTCTCTGTGGATTTTCTGGTGACTGTTGTATTTGGAAAGCAGTAATCTCTAGTCTGTACATCACTTATTTAGTCTCACTTGTGTCCCTGTTAAGTGTCACTTTCTTGTAGAGGACATTACTGAACAAAAAAGCCATTTTCAACCATATAAACTTTAAATATATTGTTTGTTTACTTGTGTAATTATTTATTGTCCATCTTTTGCTGTTTACATTGAATGTGTTAAAGGTAAGGATGAAGATTGACTTGTTTGCCAATGAATGTTCTGGACCCAGAATAATGTTGAAAGCATATTAGACCTTCAGTAAATGTTAAATGAAGGAATATACCCTTCTTACAAGGGATTAGATATATCATCTAAATTCTTTCAGTATCTAAACACTGATTCCTATGATTGCATTATTTTATTTTATTTTTTATTAGATATTTTCTTTATTTTCATTGCAAATTTTATCCCCTCTGAAAACCCCCTATCCTAATCCCCCCCTTCTCACTAACCCACTTCCTTCTGCTTCCCTGTCCTGGCATTCTTCCTACACTGGGCCATCAAGCTTTCATGAGACCAAAGGCCTCTCCTCTCATTAATGTCCCTCAAGGACATCAATATGCAGCTGGAGCCATGGTTCCCTCCATGTGTACTCTTTGGTTGGTGGTTTAGACCCTGGGAGCTCTGGAGGTACTGGTTGGTTCATATTGTTGTTCCTCCTATGGGGCTGCAAACCCTTTCAGCTCCTTGCGTTCTTTCTCTAGTGTTGGCTCCCTCCCTACTGCCTCAGCTCTGAGCTGACAGCCTGAGACTGGAAGCAGACATCTGCTTGGCATAAACAATGGCCCACTACACTGCAGTTTAGCTTTTGAGGATTTTGGAGGAAGCTACACCTGGTTACTGACATGCCTACTGCCCGAGGACATGCTGAATGTAAACAAACCTGACTGCCTGAGAACTGAGTTTGAGAGATCTTGGTATCTTCACCTCTGGGACTGTATTTACATTATGCATATATTTTACTTCTGGAGTTTTTGGTTTCATTTCATACCTGTCTATATAAGCTCAAAATGCCCCCAAGTAAATGGATGCTTTGATACATTACTTGGCGTCCGTGTCTCTTTGTTCTTGACCATTCATTTTGCAGGTCCTGTCTAACCTCCTGCTGATGAGACCCACAGACCCCAGAGAACTGTGGGGGACAGTTTCACTCACTCTTGCTCCTCCATAGGGAGTTTGTGCTCGGTCCAATGAATGGCTGTGAGTATCCACTTATGTATTAGTCAGGCACTAGCAGAGCCTCTCAGGAGTCAGCTATACCACGCTCCTGTCAGTAAGTACTTGTTGGCATCCACAAAAGTGTCTGGGTTGGGTAACTGTATATGGGATGGATCCCTAGGTGGGACAGTCACTGGATGGCCTTTTCTTCAGTTTCTACCCCAAACTTTGTATTTCCTACCATGAGTATTTTGATCCCTCTTCTAAGAAGGACTGAAGTATCCACACTGTGATCTTCCTTCTGCTTGAGCTTCATGTGGTCTATGAATTGTATCTCGGGTATTCCGTACTTCTGTGCTAATATCTACTTATCAGTGAGTGCTTGCCATGTGTGCAGAATTGACTGAGGCTATGCTAAAATGTTGTCCTTTTTTTAATCCTCACTCCTGCGCTAGAGAACCCATTGCCTAACTGAGCAGGTTTGGTCAGATGGTACCCCAGTGTTGGGGCTCCAGTAAGTGGTGTAGAGCAATGGACACCGCTGGAATTGGAAGCACATGCAAAGGAAAATAAAGATTTTCCAGCGGTCAATTGCATTATTTTTTTTTAAAGCCAGATACTGTAGATTTGCAAACCCAAGTAGCTTCTATTTTGCTGAACCACCAATTTTCAGCATTTGTAAACAATCATATCAAAGACTAGAAACTTTTTCTTGTTGGCACTGTGTCACTCTCTGCTGTACTTCAGAGATCATCAAAACACACACTTTAAACATTCATGTTTGGTTCAGCACAACTTGACTCTGACCAGAAGTTTTCAGGAGGGCATATGGCTTGGTAGTGTTTAGAATGTGGACTACACACTTAAATTTCAGGGAAGAGATGCTCAAAGAACAGCTAGGCAAATGTCATTTGCCTTTAATCTAAGAATTTTGTATATGAGTACTGTGCTTGTATCATTTCCTCCTCTCTTCCTTCCCACATCCAACTCCTCCCATGTCCCATAACCATATTGACTTCATGACCCCTTCTTATGTAATTAGTGTCATGTCATGAATATATGTGTGCCACTGAGTCCAATTAATGTTGGCCTTATGTATGTGTATGTGTGTTTAGGGCTGACCATTTATGACTTGGATGAGGCCCATATCTGAAGAAAACTGGTTTTTCTTCTCTGGATAGCCATTTTTTGCCTATAGTTCTTCATCTAGCAATAAGACCCTGTGAAATGTTCCTGCATCAATGTTGAACCATAAATTGGTCTTATGTAGGCAATCATACTGCTAAGATTTCATTCTCATATAGCATAATGGTCTAGATCACTACACTCCTTTTTTTTTAAAGTTATCACAAGCATTGATATTTCTCAGAAAACAATTGTTTCCTCTAATTTTAGCTTCTAAAATCAGAGCATCAATATTTTCTGTGCTGAAAGTCACATAAATCCTGAAGAATCTGGCCAAATACTAGACCATGAATCCCAAACAGTCTTCATAAATCCATGTACTATCAAGTATAAAAAAGGTCTGCTTAAATCAGTTTATATTTAATAAATCACCTTATATTAAATAATAATATGTTCAATATGTATGCATATGCATAGATACATTGTCATCATTATCAAGAATGGGAATCCAAGCAAGAGAAATACATGGAAAATCCTTATAGTGACCCATCCTTGAATACGAATAAAAAACAAACAACCAAAAAGTCTAGTGTCAGTACATAAAATAATTAACACTTTCACTTGATAGCCCTACCTAATGATCATTTCAGTTAATACTTTCTCCATTAAATTAAAGTGTATACCTATATAAATATATACACATACTTTTAAAATATTGCTTTCCAAGGGCTAAGCAATGCATCAGTGGATTGGAGTGCTTACTGTTAAATCATGAGAACTTGATTTCAAATCCCCAGAACCCATAAAAAAAAGAAAAAAACATGAATATCCATTCACAACTTGATCCCCAGTTCTATATGGGTAGAGGATGGCTGGAACTTGCTGGCTTTCCAGACAGCTGAAGTTTAATAGAGAGACCTTATCTCAAAGGAATAAAGTAGAGATTGATACAGCAGGATACTTAATATATTTCTTTGGCATCCATATGTACACACAGGTACATGCATCCACACTGAAACACACATATTACCAAACATTCCCAAAATAATTCTTCCTCATAAATATATCCCAAGCATGGATATTAAGTGTTTTATGTGACCATATTTGTATATTTACTCCATGTACAATTTTTCGTATAGCTTACATAATATTATATTATGACCTAAGCAGTTCTTGTGTTATTTCAGTGGTTCTCAACCTATTAGTCACAACTCCTCTGTGGGTCAAATGATCATTTCACAGGGGTCACATATCAGATATATTGCATATCAGATATTTACATTATGATTCACAATTGTAACAAAATTGCAGTTATTAAGTAACAACAAAATAATTTTATAGTTAGGGGTCACCACAACATGAGGAACTGAATTAAAAGAATGTTAAGAACCACTGTGTTGTTTTCATAGTCAATGTTTATCAACAATAGAAAGTGCATACAATTTCATAACTCAATTGAACAGTATTGATAGATGCCACCAAGTTATTGTACATTCTTTGTTAACAAGATCCCTAATATTTAGTTTGTTCAAAAACTTGCTTTCTGGCAGGCTACAGAATGAAAGGATATTTTTTAACAACTACACATTCAATCGAGGGTAAATATGTAAAATATATAAAGAACTCAAAAACTTGGACATCAAGAAAACAAATAACTCAATAAAAAATGGGGTACAGATCTAAACAAAGTATTCTCAGAAAAGGCAACACAAATGACTAAGAAACACTGAAAGAAATGTTCAACATTTTTAGTCATCAGGGAAATGCAAATCAAAATTCCTTTGAGATTTTTATCTGATACCTGTCAGAATGGTTAAAATCAATAAAACAGTGACAGCTTATGCTGGCAAGGACATGGAGTAAGGGGAAAAAACTAGCCTATTATCAAGAGTATTGGTTGCTCTCCCCAAACTGACGGAAAGGCCCTAATGCTGGAGACAACACTTACAAATCTCATCAAACACAAGGAAGTCTATCATCCCTTCTGACTAGTGTTAGAGCCTTTACCCCTACTGACTAATGTTCATGGTACTAGAAGGGACTCTGCATGATACCAGAGAAAAAGGGTCAACAACAGCCCAGCTATAAATCTTCTGAAATAGAACAAACAACTTCCTGAATGATATTACTGGTACAATTCTGGCACATATGTCATGGAACAAACCAACCATTATTCAATTGGATTTAAGGCCTGTTCCATGAGATGGAACCATTAGAACATTGCTCAGGAGGCTAAGAACCTGACACTAGATAAGCCAGAGACCTAGGGGAAAACCAAGTACTACCATTAAACTAAAAGAACAAAATAATAAAAATGATGACTCCTATAGTCATAGAGCTGTGTCTTGCTTATCTATCATCAGAGAAGCTTCTGCCTGCAGGAGATGGAAACAAAAACGGAGACACACAGCTGGATAATGTAAAGAGAACGACAGACCTAGGAACATCCTGTCCTCAGTGAGACATCTCTATTAAATAACTTTTCTCTGGGCTCAGGAAAATCTCTGTCTAGTAAAGGAAGTGAAAAGATTGTAAGAACCAAGGGGTTAAGGACACTAAGGGAACAAGGCCTTTTATATATCACAGGACAGATGCACTTATGAACTCACAAAGACGGTGGCATCATGCAAAAAGCCTGAACGGGGACTGTACCAGGTGGAGTCCCCATACTGAGAGGAAACTGGACAAAAATCACTCACAGATTAATTATGACTCATATGTGAAAATTTAGTTTTTGCTGGGCGGTGGTGGCACACATCTTTAATTCCAGCACTTGGGAGGCAGAGGCAGGCAGATTTCTGAGTTCAAGGCCAGCCTGTTCTACAGAGTGAGTTCCAGGGCAGCCAGGGCTATACAGAGAAAACCCTATCTCAAAAAGAAGAAGAAGAAGAAGAAGAAGAAGGAGAAGGAGAAGGAGAAGGAGAAGGAGAAGGAGAAGGAGAAGGAGAAGGAGAAGGAGAAGGAGAAG
>JADRCD010206488.1:24367-58947 GCA_019843815.1 Montemys delectorum
AGAGAGAGAGAGAGAGAGAGAGAGAGAGAGAGAGAGAGACAGAGACAGAGACAGAGAGACAGAGAGACAGAGAGACAGAGGGAGGGAGGAAGGAAGGAAGGAAGAAAGAAAGAAAGAAAGAAAGAAAGAAAGAAAGAAAGAAAGAAAGAAAGAGAAAAGAAAAATTAGTTTTCCCCAATGAAGCTTCACTGAATGAGACATTGAATGATATTGAATGATATATACATCATTGAATGATATATATTGGATATACAAATGCCATTTTAGGGCAGACCCCACGTCAGCAAGAGATTGTCAACACAAAACAAACTCCATGGAAACATTGGAAAGGTTTTTGTTATTGTTGTTGTTTTGTTTTGTTTTATTGTTTTGTTGTTGGGATTTTGTTGTTGTTGTTGCTTTACCTTTTGTCTCATAATGCTTTTGTCTGTGCTGGGTTTGGGGGTTTGATTTAGTTTATTTGTCTATTTCCTACAGATCTTTTCCTCATACATATAATAGCCTCCAACTCTGTGTCTTTATGGGATTTGTATGTGTCTCTGTGTCTCTGTGTTTCTTGTGCCTCTTATTTTTCTCTGTTCATTCGTTTGTTTTGTTCTATTTAGATATATGTGTTTTTATTTTATATTTTTATTTATTATTTATTTATTTTATTTATATTTTACTTTTTCTCTTTTTTCCAGATGTCTGTTTTCTAATGAGAGAGAATAAGAAAGAGTGTGGATTCTGATGGGTGAAAAGGTGGGTGGGATCTTGGAGAATTTGGGGAAAGGAAACCCATATTCATAATATATTACATGAAAAAAAAACTCTATTCTGGAAGCCATAATATCTACATGAAGGGCGTGGTGCAAACCCATGCAGGCCCTATCCGTGCTGCCTCAGTGAGTTCATATGACCTTTGCTCATTTTGATTTAGAAAGCCTTATTTTCTTGGTGTCCTCCATCCTCTCTGGTCCTTACACTGTTCCTGCCTCCTCTTCTGCTAGGTTCCCTGAGGTCTGAGGAGAGATATTGAATGGAGACAGCTCATTTAGAAACAAGTATTCCAAGATCTCTCATTCTCTGCATAACGTCTGGCTATGGATCTCTGTATTTGTTCCTATCTGCTGGAAGGGGAAACTTCTCTGATGATGATTGAACAAAGTCCTGATCTGAGTATAGCACAATGACGTTAGGAGTCATTTTATTGAGGTGCTTTGTTCGTTTATTTTTAAAACAGTAGAATTTGGTTTTACTCTGGTTTCCTGGGGTATCTGGTCTCTGGTTCTTGATCACTCAAAACAATGTCCCGTGTGGGTTTCATCTTGTGGAGTGGACCTTAAGACAAATCTGATATTGGTTGGCTGTTCCCATAAGCTTTGTGCCACAATAGCCCTACTATATCTTGCAGGCAGAACAGCAAAGTAGAGCAATGGTTTTGTGGCTAGGTTTGTGTTTATGTTTCTCTTTTGGTATCCTGGAGAGGACCTTTCTGTACTAGATGCTAGAACACAGGGGTGAAGGTTCTGTCTAGGCAGCAGCTTGACTTCTTCAGTGAGTTCAATGAGTTGCATAGGTGTTGTCTTTAGCAATAGGGCCTTGCTGTCAATTTGTGGAGAGCAACCTATAGTCTTAGCAACAGCCTGGGTTGTTGGGGATTCCTATGAGATCCTTTTTTTACAAAAACTTAGATATAACCAAATCCTGATATTAAAAGCTTCATGTGGTGACAGGAGACCACAAGTTGGGACTCTGTCTCTCTCATTATTTGCAATTTCATTTAGATGAAATTTCACATACATGTATATACATACATATGTATGTATGTATATATATATGGATATATATGGATATATATATCCAATTGCATATATATATACATATATATATGCTACTACTGTGTTACATTTCCATATAACAATTCAAATTCCCCTTGATTTTAGCTATCTCCCTGAATTTCTTCCCTCATCCCCTTCTGCTCCTCCTCCCTACTTGAATTGTATGAAATATATCGTATGAAAATAAATCTATTTTCAATTTTAAAAACTTTCTTTTTCTCACTCTTCCCTCTTCATTAGTGTTTATTTCCTCAATAACATTGTCACTGAATCCAGAGAATGGCATAAATATAGATGAATCTGTTTACGTATACCTATCTCAGCCAGCTCTTGAGCACATTTGAAAAGCACTTGGCATAAGCACTCAGCCACAAAAAGTTTTAGCAGTTAGAAAGACATCTAAACTTTTAAATGTGGAGTATATATAAGAAAATCCCACCAAATCCCACCCTTTATCAGATCCCTCTTGATACCATCTAGACAGCCTGGATTTTTAGTAATCTTTCTATCCCTGAAGAATCCTTTTTCATTTCTTACAAAAACTTCCCCTTCCCTTTCCTATCGGGCTGTAGATCAGCAGGATGATGCTAGGATATGGTTTAGTCCCAGTCAGCATTTCTCATGGAAGCCACACTCCACTTGATTTATTTCTCTTCTTATTCAAGCCTTGATTCATCATTTGCTCTATGCTGACTCTTTTGGTAAATTATCATGAGAAGAGAATGATTTGGTTGGTAATTAGCATCACCTAGGCAATTAGAGATACTATGTCCTAGAAGGAGAAGCAAGAGTGTATGGACCACTCAGTCCCTAGAGTTATGCGTGTGCTGAACCAAAAACCACAGACAGCATGAGTTTAAAGATGTTCAGTCTAGTCAGTCCCCTCTTCTCTGCCAAGAGAGTTTCCCACAAATCTCATGATACTCAAACACAGAGACACAAGTGAACATACACCTTCCAGTACTGGCGAGCATAAGCAGCCTCCTTCCTTCTTACCTGGTACCACACATCTTCTCAGGTCCATTTTGAAAAGCTTTGCTCAGGGGCACTCTGCTTAAAAACGAGTGGGTGGTTACTTATTTCCCTCTTCATGTTTACTGGGCTCCTCCTGCTCAGTCTCTGTCATTTGAGCAGTTGTTCAGTCCAGTTAAATCGCAATCTCCTGAAAGTAGAGACTCTGGCTTGCATTCCTTTAGTGATCCAATGACCTGTGTCACCTTCAACACAGGAGTAGGAACAAGTATTTATCTCTCATACAGACAAATGTCTAATCTCATGCATTTTTTTTTCAACCAATGATGCCATGTTCCTTGGAAAGATGTGGTTTTTCCCTTTCCAATTAAATTTTTTCTATCAGAATAATTGTGAACCGTTTGTGTTTTTATCTTCCTCCAGTTGTTCTTTTTATTATTATTATTTAATTATGTATCTGTGAGTATTGTGCGGGTGTTGCATGTGGTGCATGTTTGTGTGTGTGTGTGTGTGTGTGTGTGTGTGTGTGTGTGAAAAGGGTGTGTGTATGCGTCCGTGTGCATGAACATGTGCTCAAGCTCCCGTAGGTCAGATGTCTCCCTCCCTCTAAAGATTTTGCTTTTGAGATGTCTCTCATTTCAGAACCCATATTTTGGTTAGACCTCGTGTATTCTGAGAATATTCCTCTCTCTAATCCCTAGTGCTAGACTCATAGATGTGTCATTCACTACGTCTGGCTTTTATGTTGGTGCTTGGAGCCTAATCGGGTCCTCATACTGGCCCAAAGTCACTTCTGCCTGAGCCAGCTCCATATCCCCTGAGTTATCTTACTGGTGAAATCAGACCTCTCCTGTATTCCTTAGCTTTGGAAAGCAGATGTCCCAGAGTTAGTTTCGTCTTTGTGTCAAGGAACCTAACCGCACAACTGGTCAATGCTACCAGTCCATGATTAATCTGTAGACGTGTATTTTTTGTTTTTTGTTTGTTTGTTTGTTTGTTTTTTCTGAGACAGGGCTTCTCTGTGTAGCCCTGGCTGTGCTGGAACTCACTCTGTAGACCAGGCTGACCTCAAACTCAGAAATCTGCCTGCCTACGCCTCTCAAGTGCTGAGATTAAAGGCGTGCGCCACCACCGCCCCGGTATGTATTTTTTAATATGAAAGTAGAATATAAAGATACTCACCCATCATCAGGTCATATTCTTCCAAGCTTTATCCTAGAAAAACAATATTTCATTTTTTTTTATCTGCCTACCTCCTTTATCTCTTAGCTGGTTTTTAAATTTCAGTAGAGAAAAGAGGGGCGTTGCTGAGCAAACCCCATCAATAACCCAGGCAGCTCCTGCCTCACATGCTCTGGATATTTCATTCATTCATTTCATCCATAACCACATACACAGCCTTGAGAGCAACAGAGCTGCCTACTGTCTTGATGCTTTGTCTGCCTTTCTACAGAAGGGGACATGGTATCAGCTGTCTGGGGAGTCTCATGGCATCAGAA
This sequence comes from Montemys delectorum, assembly GCA_019843815.1. Lineage (NCBI taxonomy): Eukaryota > Metazoa > Chordata > Mammalia > Rodentia > Muridae > Montemys > Montemys delectorum. Next base: position 28,659 of record JADRCD010206488.1, read on the forward strand.
AAAGGCACTCTTGGAATGGCCTTAGACAATCTTTAAAATACTCAGGTTCAGAAGTTTCTGCCTAGACTAAGGGAGTAGTGGGGCTACTCCACACATCACAAAACCCCGGGGGGGGGGGGAGCTTCATGTACCTACTCCCAAGCTCTCATCTTTTCCCTAACAAATATAGGAGGATGCTAATTAATCCTCTACCAATTCTGAAAGTTAATACCAAACTCCCAGAATGAATAACTGAAAGCTAGTAGCCTGTAGGCCAGATCTCTTGAGCAGCTCTTTAGCCATCAGAAGGAAATGAAGACAAAGAGACAAAGAAAACCCTCTACAGGTGAAACCACTTAGAGTAATAGAGCTCAGTAGAATTGTATCACTGTTTATCTATGGATATAGATATAAAGATATATAGACACTTATGTATCTATATATCTATATCTCTACATATGTTTATCTATGCATTATTTGTGTGTGTATGTGTGTGTGCATATGTGTGTGTGTGTGTATGCACAAGTGTGTGGGCTCATATACCTGTGAAGCCAGAGATCAATGTCAAGTGTGTTTCACCATTTCTTCTCCACATTACTATTTGAAATAGGTTCAGTGGGAGAAATACTTAATTTGTAAGTGAAATCTGGAGGTTATATTCTTCCACATCTTCAACCATAGGAAAATACTATTCTATGTTTTATCTTCATAACTCATTTGTCTCATAATTGGTTTTTAAATTTGCATAAAGAAAAAGAGGAATACTGTTAAGCAAACCTCAGCCAATTGAAATTGGAGCTCATCAGTTCAGCAAATTGACTTGGTTGCAAGCCCTAGGAATGCTCCAGTTTGTACTTCCCCACTTTTAGATTACAGGCGTGCACAAACACTCCTGGATTTTTTGACATGTGTGCTCGAGACTCGTATTCATGTCCTTATGATTGCAAACCAAGTACTTTGCCATCCAAGCTATCACTGCCAGCACCCCCATCTCTACTTTTGCCTTGAATGGATATGGGGGTTCCATATTTAACAGAAAAGATGCAAGAAATATCTCAAAGAATAAAGAGATTTTTTTTTAAAAGCTATGCAGTAAATTTAAAACAATGATCTGTTTGGCACTGGAAATTGATTGTTATTATAGGAACACTCAGCTCCTCATTGCATAAGAATCTCCCTGGCACAATCTCCCTAAATAAAGAATACAATGGAAACCTCAGCCATCTCAACCAAGATGAACACATTGAAGAATAAGCTTTTAAACATGTTCCTAAATACATAATCTTCTGGCCGACAAATAATCCACAATTTATATGTCCCTAAATGATTTACATAATCTAACTTTTTAAAATATTGTAAATATGCATTTAGATGATAAAGTATGATTCAACTATAATGTCAACTCATACATTTCCATGAAGAATATCGTCTTCCTTTAAAAAAAAAACTAGTTAAACAAAGAGAATTTACATAATTTCTACTTCTTGCTTGTGCATTTGAACTTAATCAAGTATGTTTATTCTGAAATATAATCAGCTGATGACACAAAAAACATAATAATCATTTATTGAGCGGAAAAATATGTAGTTTATTTCAAATCCTCAGCAATGTCCTCAATTTGATAACATTAGCATTTCTTCCAAGAGGAAAGTACTTGTTCTTTTATTAAAGGTCAGACTCAACAGTTGTATATCATTGAGTATTTTATCTACTTTTTATAGATTTTTATTTCATATTTTTGTGTGTGTGTGTGTGTGTGTGTGTGTGTGTGTGTGTGTGTGTGTGTGGTTTTGGGTCTCCTGGAGATAGAGTGACAGACAGTTGTGAGCCATGTGGCTTGAGTGCAGAGAAATTGTATACATTATCATCAGTCTTCAAAACGACCTCATTATCAACATTTTACAGAAAAGCTCACCAAGATTAAGTGGGTCACCAATGGCTAGATAAGTGATGTTGTTAGAAAACAGGTTTTAAACCAGATCTGCCCCCTCTACAAAGTAAATGCTTTCCCCCAAAGTACAGATAGCCATAAGCACACTGAAAGAGAAAGTGTCATAACTTAGATGTTGCATTTTTGCTAATAAACCGTGGAACAAGGGGAAATGAGAAGATGAACCACATTGAGGGAGTGTGCTGTTGCCTATTATAATGAGAAATTTTCAAAGATGCCATCTAAATTTACAGTGTACCTGTATTCACAAGTGAAAAATATATCAAGATGAGTGGGTAATCAACAAATGACTCGACATTATTTGTGTGCTAATTTTTAAAACAAATTATCATAAGTGTTAACTTTTAAGTACTTAGATGAATTTTGTTCCAATACACTCAATCTTTTGATTTACCAAATAAATTGTGTGTCTTTCCAGATATCTGGATATTTAAGGTCACTAAGATGGATTGCGTCTGTGTCCTGGTCATTAATAAATCCTGGCATGATACTGTTTCATATTTAATTAGTCTGCATTCCCACTTTGATGAAGAACGCAATGGCAAGAACAGATCACATTCCAAATTGCACAGTATTAGTGTCTCAAACTGTGATCATTCTGATTAACTTATTGATTATTTTGCCAAGTCTATTATTAAAAATTAAACTTCTAAATCTACACTCTAAAGCCAAATAATGCTGACTAAGTTTTCAAAGGATTCTATAAGGTTTTTTTTTTAAGTGTCATTTATTCATTTAAAAAGTATAGGGCTAGGAAAAACAAATGCCACATAAACAAGATGACCTGAGTTCTATGCCTTGGAGGGGGGAGGAATTCTAGTGAAGTGGCATAAACTCTCATCTCCATATATGAAGGCAAGATGGAAGATGAAGACAAGAGAATGATCTCCTGTAGCTTGAGGATGGGGGTACTCAGAGTAGTGTTAGAGAAAGGTAGGGGAGACCCTGCTTTAAACATGAAGGAAGCTGAGAAGGAACTCACATAGGTTGTCCTCCAGATATATGCCATAGCACAAGCATGTCAAGATTAGAGTGAGAGGGTAGAAGGAGGAAGGGAGGGAAGAGGGAGGGAGGAAGTGAATTTAAATGTAAAACTCAGTGCTCTCTCTCTCTCTCTCTCTTCTCTCTCAGATACTGGCCCCTCTCTCCCTCTTAATTAAACCTCTTACATGTGAGGAAAAAGAAGTAATACTCATTAAAAAAGATATCAAAAAGAAGAAAATGGAAATTCTAACTAGTACAGCCTCTCCTTCAACCCCCAAAGACAAAGACGATTGTGCTACTTTTGCTGGTTGCTTCTCTGGCCAACTTTTCTTAAATATTTTAACTTTCAATAGATCCTCATATATAATGCTTTATTACATACATCATTCCTCATATGCTCCAGGCTCCTGTCTGAACTGAGGAAGGGCACTCTCAGGAGTACTTTCCTTTGGAGCCAGGTGTTTACTTTTCTTACATCGAGGTAGACTCAGAATCACCCTCTACTTTAGTTTCCCAGCACTTAACCTTACAGTGCAGAATATGACCTACTGAGGCTCCTTGATTTCCGAGGGTGGCCAAAGACACCTCATCATCCTGAGATTCCTGTTTTGGTTCCTCTGCTTGCTTGCTGCTATACCCTTGGCCTCAGTATGAAGGGTGATGGTGGTGTTCTACAGAGGAGCTCGGTGTTCAAGGACTTCATAGTTTGCCATTGTGTCCACCAGATGGATATCACCACAGGCATCTCTGTAACTGTGTTTCAGACTTCACGTTCATGCCTGACAGAGAGTGGGTATCACATGTGTTGCTTAGTGAAATATGCAGTCAATTAACCTGTTTAGGGGTACACGTTATGTATGCCTTATGTCCTGAAAAGCAGAGCTGCACTCGTTGGCCCTTCCTGCTCCACACACATGACGCTAGCCCCAGTGAGGTAATCTTTGATTAATCAGGTTAATGTTACTAAGGAGAGCAAAGCTCTTGAACTAAGGGTGTAAAGCACTTACATAGCACGTATGAGTGCAAACTGAATCCCAGGACCCTTAAAATTTATTTTTAAAAAAGTTAATCAGTCAAATCTAATTAAATTCATGGAGAAAAAATTCACTAAGTAAAATTTGAGGAGGTATTTGAAATTTGAAATTTTAATATAATCACAAACTTGATATAAATAATAGTTCTCACTCCAGTCTCCTTTCTAATCCTAGATGTGTAAAAGCAAAGAGAAAAACAATTTAAAAAAATCTTTGAATCTTTTGAAAGATTTAAATTACAAAAAATTCAATGAAAATATTATTTCAGGAGAAAAGAATGTATTAACTGGGATAATATGTAATGTAGTAAGGCAGGAATGGTTTGGGATAAACACTCAAACAGGCTTAAGGAAATTTTCTCACCATTCACCCATACTAAGAATTATAGAAGGACAATGTAAAATAAGTAATGTTCAACTAACAGTCCCCTAAAATAATTATCACTTGACAAACTATACCAAATTACTAAATAATAACAATATTAAGGATTATAGTTCTGGGCTGGAGAAGTGGCTCAGGAATTAGCGTACATAGTGTATTGCTCTTCCACAGGAAAATAGTTCTTTTTCCAATACTCACATTAGGGTGGCTCACATGCTGCCTTCGTGTTCAATTTTATTCACGTGTAATACCCCACACAGGCACACATAGACACAAAATTATAAATAATAAAGCAAACCTATGGTTCTAATAATTATCATTCTAAGGTCAGCAGAATACTGATATACAGTATGTGATCTTATATTTTCACTCGGTTCATATAAATTAGCAAAGACAAATCACATTTTTAAACATTCTACTAAAAGAAGATGCCAGCATATTACTCAGTATTTCATGCTCACATACATTTAATTTCTCCCTTTTCTTTAAGCCTAAGAAGATAATAGGCCCAAATTCAAGAATATATGGGATTGTTGTTCCAGCACTCCTTGTTCAAACTATACTGGCACGAAAGCATTGAGTAATAATAATACCTTGGGGAGTCTTGAGCCTATATTTCAGGAAAGATTTAAAGGTGCCCTCAAAATTACTGGATACACTAATAGCTTGCCATGCTTTATAATTAATATGTATATGTAATCAGCATGAACTGACAGAAGATTTATGCTCAAGAATATAAACAATAAAGAAGAATGTAATTGCTCAGCTTGGCCAGATTATTCATGTTCTTCATAGTCTAAAATAAAATCTTATCAAATACTTTGGACCATTCTAAAATCCTACCTTTTGTCTGGGTCTGGGTCTCAGTGCCCCTCTCCTGTCCATCTCCCTCTCTCGCCCTCTCCTTTCCCCTCCCCCCACCCCAAAGAAAATTATTCTCTAAGCTGAGATGATGAATTCTTTCAAGGTTGGAATAGATGGTTCCAAGTGGAGCCTGATTTGTAAAGATACCACAAACTTGTATCACCAATGAAGGAGAACGGAAAAAATGTCCACAAATGCCTGGGTAATCCAGAGCAAACCCTGTCTATACATATAGAGACAGGATCAGCTTGAATAATTATACAAGAACTCCCCATTTAAACATGGTCATTATTAGGCTGGGAGAAGCTCATACCCAAGTACCTGTGTGTGATGGTTTATATATGCTTGGCCCAGGGACTGACACTATTAGAAGGTGTGGTCCTGTTGGAGTAGGTATGGTCTTGTTGGAGTAGGTGTGTCACTGTGGATGTGGACCTTAAGACCCTCATCCTAGCTGCCTCAAAGCCAGCATTCTGCTAGAACCCTTTAGATGAAGATGTAGGAGTCTCAATTCTTCCTGCACCATGCCTGCCTGGATGCTGCCATGTGAGAGTAATGGACTGACCCTCTGAACCTGTAAGCAGCCCCAATTATATGTTAACCTTATATGAGTTACCTTGGTCATGGTGTCTGTTCACAGCAGTAAAGCCCTAACTAAAACACCATGCTTGGGCAAAACAAAACAAAACAAAGCAAAATAAAGCAAGACAATATAAGAAATGTACAACCGTTAACAGGTTAAAGTTTATGACAGGGGTGTGTCAGGGAATCTGCAAGCTGCCTATCACTCTGAACCAAATAATAACCACTAAAAACACTGAACATTTTTAAGCCTAATAATCTTCTTTAACCATTAAAGAGGAAATAAAGATTGTTTTGGCCAGAGTGAAATACCAAAGCCACTTTCCAGGGAAACAGCAATGCCTTCCCACTGTAGATAACTCCATCAGAAGCACACTAGAGATGACGTCATATGCAGCAGCATGCACATTCATCATCATTTGCAGTGTGCAACTTCTCTTTCCAGCTGTGGTGTGACAAAATTTGTCCTGGGAGAACCTTACACTTGTCTACTTACCACAGATATGGAGTTCATCACAGACCAAAGAAGAAATATCACCAAAGTCCAACTTTGTGCCCCAATGAGTTTTATTGGGGTTACTCACAGGAATATGGGTGAAGGGTCACTTGATAGGGACACAAATAACTGGATAGTTGTATCACCAAAGTTCAGCCCAGCATCAATAACAGCCCATAAAGCTGTGTACTTGGAGCACACTGCATAGCCTGCAGACAGCTCAACAGGCTGGAGAACATCCTTTCCAAGGCACTTCGTTTGCCTGGGACTTTTTCCAAGCAGCTCAGATGTTTCCACATCTTCTGGGGTGTTGATCTGGCCTCAGAGTCTTCATTTCGGCCTGCCTTCTTTACCCTAGCAGGGAGGGGGCCTAGTGAATTTGGTCAGTTTCAAGGACTTCCCGGAACTATTTTCAGTTGTTTTATTGTCCAGCTTAAGGATTTTTGTGCCTTACAGTGAGTTAATTTTGAATTTAAAAATGTACCTTTTTTATTAGATAATTTCTTTATTTACATCTCAAGTGTTATACTCTTTCCTGGTTTCCCCTCCGAAAACCCCCTATCCCATTCCCCCCCTGCCCACCAACCTACCCACTCCCACTTCCTGGACCTGGCATTCTCCTACACTGGGGCATAGAGCCTTCAGAGAACCAAGGAGGGCCTCTCCTCCCACTGATGACTGAGAAGGCCATCCTCTGCTATATATGCAGCTGGAGCCATGAGTCCCACCATGTGTACTCTTTATTTGTTGGCTTAGTCCCTGGGAGCTCTGGGGTTACTGGTTAGTTCATATTGTTGTTCCTCCTTTGGTGGCGGGGGCATACCCCTTCAGCTCCTTGGGTCCTTTCTCTAGCTCCTCCATTGGGAACTCTGTGTTCAGTCCAATGGTTGGCTGTGAGCCTCCACCTCTGTATTTGTCAGACACTAGCAGAGCCTCTCAGGAGACGACTCCATCAGGCTCCTGTCACTAAGCACTTGTGACACAATAGTGTCTGGGTTTGGTGTGTTAAAATGTTAGCATTCTCCAGAACCTTTCATTACCCAAAAAGATCTGTATGTAATAGATTGAAATTAAAAGATAAAAAGAATTGTTGTGTTACTCTATCGTAATACTGAGTGATAGTTTTACTCCATTTTAAACGCAGGACACTGCTATCTATTTTTTCATTCTTCTTTTAAATGGCCAAAGAAGCTATTGAAGTGTACCAAGCATAAACAGAGACATAGCTTGTTTTATTAATTCTTTGAGAATTTCATGTAGTGTATCTTGATCATACTCACCATGGTTCTTCCCCTACTCCCAACGTTGTGCTCTTTTTTATGTTTAATGTAACAACCAGTTGACTACTCTAGTGTGTGGTGCTGGGTACACTTTTAGGTGTGGCCTGCCTATTGGACAGCGGCTGACCTATCAGGGACCACACCTTTAAAATCAACGACAACAGCAATTGCCCCTTGTCGAGCACCTATCAACTAAGACTTTTATTTTCATGGAAAGCCAAGATTTTCTGGAATAATCATGGTGGACTTATTTGTCTGTTTATAGAACGGTGCCTTGTGTCACATCAAAGGAATAGAATATGGTACCAATTCTCTAAGGGAAACCCCAGAAAACTATCCATGAGCACTAAATATCCTTAAACTCTCAGCTTTAAAAAACTTTGAAAACTGTACTTGAATGTATTGTGTCCTCTCTTGTTTTCTCCCGTTCTCTCTCTTTCTTCCTTTTTTTATTTCTTTCTTTTGTTCTCTTTCTTTCTTCCTATTTCTCTATTTTCCTTTCTATTTTTCCTTCTTTCTTACTTATTTTTTAAGAGTGCCATATTCTCTGGTATACTTGGGGCTGCTTCCTGTTACCTTGACATTTGAAGCGCACAAACCACAGTCAGGACTTCATGTGACCCCCTGCATCTGAGCGTGCCTATAGCACTTTGGACTCTTCCCTCTATGATTTTCATGCTTATCTTCCTATCACTTTTTTTTTAATACCTTTATAGAGGCAAGGCTCTTGCCCAGAAACCCTCAGGCAGTCATGGAGATGAACACTTTGGTGTCATCAAGATGGTACTTGATGACTCTCCTATCATTGGTTCCTCTTCTCCTACCACCATCTATAGTCATAGAGGTAGCTAATATATCTGTTCTGCGTGAAGTTGGTGCTTGGCAATATGAAACTCTAATTTTAGGAACTAGAGTGTATGGATTTTTAATTATTCAGAGAACAAATAATAAAGTTGCAAATAAAATCATAAGGCAACAATTCAGATATCAATAATACAAAATACAATGTGTGTGTGCGCGCGTGTGTGTGTGTGTGTGTGTGTGTGTGTGTGTGTGTGTGCGTGTGTGTGTGTGCGCACGCGCATACATGTGTACAGAAGTATATGTTACAGGCACCTTGTGATTCCAGGTACCTTCGTATCTGCTTTCCTATTCACAGATGTTTTATCCTAGGCATATACTCAGGAGTGAGGGAGATCTTTAACAAGAACACCAATCCTTGTATGACGCCTCCACCTTCTACTCTAAAGAATTCCCACAAAGTCTTTCTCTCTCTAATACTATCACATTGGAAGCAGTTTTGCAGTGTATAGAAAAGAAGCATCTTTGGCGTGTTCATGTATATTTCTGTGCATTAGTGTAATCATGTGCATTCCATTCATAGACACATATGTATACAGAGATCAGATGACAACTTTGGCTGTCAGCCCTCACTTTCTACCTTGATTGAGACAGGTTCTCTTGTATATGACTGTACCCCAGATCAGCTAGCCCTTGAGCCCCCAGGTGTTCTCCTACCTATCCATAAGAATGGTAGAACTACATATGACTAGGTAGGGTACCTGGTCCTGTTTTTATATGGGTTCTGGGGATCCAAACTGAGTGTTTTACCAACTCAACCATTTCTCCAATCCAGGAGTTGTGCTTTAGTTTTTGAATTTAAGCAGAGCACAAACATTCGGACCCCAACATTTTCTCTGGGTCTGTGGCTAGTATTGTCAAATTATTTTCATATTAGAAATACTTATTTGATAATTGATCTGCTGCCTTAAGAAAAGCACATTCTTACTTGGTGGCTGGATTCTACCTTGTGTTTCTATGGTCCACAAAGCTCTTCTACTTAAGAGGAAAATGGGTACATTATGGCTGTATGAAATTAAATTAGAACTCACTGCTTCCGAGTTGTGTTATCAGGTCCGCTGGCCCATATTGGCAGTTTTAACATCAGTCTTACAGTGCTGCTCTATCTCCTTATGAATAAAATTATTTCCTATGTGTTAGGCAAGAATGTTTCTCTTTTCCTCAGCTCAACCATGAAATCAAAAATCTTCTTTCCTGCCTTTATGGAATTTCAATCATTCTACAAAATCAATTGCATGTGTCTGTTTTGCAAAAGACTTGACTGAGCAAGCAATTATAGTAGAATTATTTCTTAATGAAGAACAAACCCTTCCCTTGCTTTTTAGTATTTTAAACGAAGAATATGGGAATTCTCCCAACAGTGACGTTCATAAATATGGATGTATTATTCATCAGTTTCTCTGTTCTTTTAAAATTTATTCTTGTTAATTCCAAGTAATAGAGTTAACTTTTTAATTCTTTTCTTTTGAGAGCCTGTATTTGTGCTTTTTGTCTGAGAAGCATTCAATTTAACAAGCTTTAAAACTGTGTATGTGCATTTATCCACACATATATGTACATATTTGCATTTTTGTACAAGACAAATGGGGAGGATCGCACACAGCCCATTAAGCAGGCAGTTCAAGTTATAATGCAGGGTTCAAAACAGCCCTCATGTCAGACTAGCAATTGCAATTTGCTTCTGATGCACTTAAAAAAACTGCAGTTTGGGCAAAGTTCACTCAGTTCCTTGTCCATTTTCTTTAAAAAGAAAAAAGTAAAAGAAAGAAATTATTCATGATCTGATGATGATTATAATTTGTGAAGAACAACAATATCAACCAACCAGAGCTCCCAGGGTCTAAACCACCAACCAAGAAGTACACATAGAGGGACCCATGGCTCCAGCCATATATGTACCAGAGGATGGCCTTGTCGGGCATCAATGGGTGAATAGGCCCTTGGGCCTGTGAAGGCTCCATGCCACAGTATAGGGGAATGTGAGAGTGGGTAGGCAGGAGTAGGTAGGTGGGTGGGGGAACACCCACATAGAAGCAGGAGGAGGGAGATGATATAGAGGGTTTCGGGGGGGGGACTGGGAAAGGGATAACATTTGAAATGTAAATAAATAAAATACTGCCCCACCCAAAAAAAAAGAACAAACAAAATAAATCCATATAGCCTGCTGGAATTTGGCTTTTCAAGAATCCAGCTTAGGACCTGTAGATAGCTTGGTAAAGGCATGATATGCATAAAGCCCTGGGTTTAGTCTGTAACACTATATAAAATGGATGTGGTAGTAAATGTCTATAACCTCCACACTCTGGAAACAGAGAAATAGATCAGGATTTAGTACAAAATCAAAGGCAGCCTGGGCCACATAAGATCCTGTCTTAGTAAAGAAATAAATTTCTAGTTTTGAGGATGTGCAGTCTTTAAGTTAATACAATTCCTTTCGTCTCACATTCTAGAAATAACTATTTTCAGTGTGAAAGAGAAGGAAATGCTGATGTGGGGAACAGGAAAGAAACTAGGGTGTATGCAAAAGGAAAGATGCAAGATTACTATAGTAATAGGACCTTATGGGACCTGATTGTGGTAGCAAGTACAAAACTTACAGCCATGATGCCATAATGACATTCTCCTAGAACTAAGAGCACACATATGCACATACACACACACAATACACACACACACACACACACACACACACACACACACACACACACACTTACTCATATACACATTAGTGAAAGTAAATCTGGGTAAAGCTTAATAAGAGTGACGGATGATACTCATGTCAGTATAGTAATGTGGTGTTATGTTGTAGGTGTGGTCAGTATCATCACTGACTGAACTGGAATAAAGTATGCATAGGATCTTTATATTATTCATCCATATACACAAATCTATAATCAACTCAAAACACTAAGCAAAGTAAAAAAAAAAAATAGAAAAGGCTTTTTTTATATAGATTCACTGATCTCAGATAGAAGCAAACAGCAGTCCTGAACAACTGCAGTAGGTTTCTGTCAGTGCTGTAGGAATTACGCTCAGAGGTGAGATACTTTCTATATCCTATACCATTTTCACTTGGCTACATGACAACTTGGGTTGACGACATGTTCATGGTTTGCACAAATGACTGTATTATGTCTCATTGAGGACCATAAACACCAATCAACCTAATCACAAAAGGGCTGTTTCAGTGTTCATATGGCTATTTAATCAGAATTATGCAGACAAAGATGAATAATTTTATGTTAATTATCATGTTTACTACTGTGGAGAAGAGAAACACATCTCTCGTGTTGCTTTCAATGAGCCTTATCTAAAATTTTGCCTTTGCAATAGAGATGACAGATAGATCACAGACATACAGAGAGAGAGAGAGAGAGAGAGAGAGAGAGAGAGAGAGAGAGAGAGAGAGAGAAGAGTAAGGATTTCTTGGAGTCATGCTTATCTAAGTTTGAATTCTGCAAATTTTCAGACTTTTGGAACTTAAAGTCTTGGAGAAATTTCATCACTTGTAAAATAAAAAGTCAGTGGCCCTGCCTTTCAGTTTTGGAAGAAAGACATTGCACTTACCTTTTGTTGGTTTGTTATTAGTTCTATTGTTGACATATTCACTACACAATGAATAGGGTGGGCTCAGTACTAATTCCATAGCATATATTTTGTACCAACCTGTCATATGCAACCATGCTCCTTCCACTGTGGCCATTCAAATCTACTCAAATCCCTAACCCTCTCTATTATGTTTTGAGGCCTTGATTTAGCTTTCATGTAAAAGAGAGAATGTATGGTTCTGATTTTATCGTCCTGTGCCCAGCTAATTTCACTTAATGGAATGCCCTCCAGTCACATCCATTTTCCTCCAATTGTCAAGATTTTCGTTTTTTTACAACTAAAAGGAACTCCACTTTGTATATGTAGTCTTATCAAAATAACTGTCAATGGCCAATAAGTATGTGGAAAATGTTTAATGATCTTAGTCATCAACAGAATGCAAATCAGAATGCCAAAATACCAAGTTATTGCAGTTAAAAGGACTGTAATCAAAATAATAAGATAATGACAGCAAATGTAAGGATTTGAAGAAATAGTAACTCACACCCTGTTGTTGAAAATACTATGTGGTCCAGCCACTGTGCTAGTATACAGTGGTACATCAAAAATATAAAGAATCTTTTATGTATGTGTGTATAGGATCCATGTACACTGACAAATGCCTCCCATTAATATGAGTCATGCATCTTTACACAATGAAACGTGAATCCACAGAGATAACTAGGATGTTATAAACATTTGCTCCTCTTTCAGATGACCCAAGTTCAGATCTTATCCCCCACATACCACATTGGGTCATAACTGCATGAATTCCAGGTCCAGGGAACCCACTACCATCTTCTGGCCTCTGAAGGCATCTGCACTCAAGTATACATAGAGATATAGACTCATACACATAATCAAAATCATTACTTAAAAAAAACTCTTTTAAGTATAATAAATTTAAAATAATATTCTAAAACTATTTAAAAATAGTTTATCAGCTGCTGCCATGAAGAAACCATACCCAGATCCATCCTAGAAGACCCGCTGCACTCAGAGCAGTTGGTAAGAACCCTCTCTGCTCCCCCCTCCCGAGTCCCAGAGCTGCTACTGGGAGCCTGGTGGACTTGGGACCCATCACCCACCAAACACTATTCCCTTTCTGTCCTTTCTACCCCTTCTGCCTAGTCCTTGCTGCTGTGGAGCCTAAGGAAAAGAAGGTGCATAACAGGCCCAAAGTGGGATCCGGCACAAGGGGAAGTCCCAAGGCCTGATACTATTACTGAGGCTATGGAGTGCTCACAAAAAGGGACCTAGCATGACTGTCCTCCGAAAGACCCAACAAGCAGCTGAAAGAATCAGATGCAGATATTTACACCCAACCAATAGACAGTAGCAGCTGACCCCTGATGTTGAATTAAGGGAAGGCTGAAAGAAGTTGAGGGGACGGGTAATTCTGTCGAAGGACCAGCAGTCTCAATTAACCTGGACCCCCAAGATCTCTCAGATACTGGAACACCAAACAGGCAGCACATACCTGCTGATATGAGGCCCCGAACACACATACAATAGAGAACTGCTGGGTCTGTGTTCATTCAGAGATGATGCACCTAACCCTCAAGAAACTGGAGGCTCCAGGGAGTTTAGAGGTCAGGTGGGGTGGGAGGATGGGAACATCCACTCGGAGACAGGTGGGTGGGAAGGAGCTATGGGATATGGAACGGTTGGAGGGTGGGTGGGGGGAGGGGGAATAAAATAAGGAGTGTAAAAAATTAATTAATTAAAAATGTAAAAAAAATTTATCATAAAAAGATAAAACATTCCCAGTCCCTTGAACCCTGTGTTTCTGCTTTCTTTTCTTACTGTTTCCTTCCTGCTAAAAAAAAAACACTTGCTCGGGCATTTCTTTTACCACCCTTACCAGCATGTAGGCCACACATTGGTTTTGATTTGTTTAAAAATGTCTTCGTTTGACCCAAGGAGCTGAAGGGTTTGCAGCCCCTTAGGACAAACAACAATATGAACTAACTAGTACCCTCAGAGCTCCCAGGGACTAAACCACCAACCAAAGAGTATGCATGGTGGACTAATGGCTCCAGTAGCATATGTATAGCAGAGGATGGCCAAGTCGGACATCAATGGGAGGAGAGGTCCTTGGCCCTGTGAAGGTTCTATGCCCCAGTGTAGGGGAATGCCAGGGCCAGTAAGCAGGAGAGGGTGGGGTGGTGAGCAGGGGGAGGGGGGAACAGGGATTTGTTTTTGTTTTTGTTTTATTTTTATTTTATTTTATTTCGGTTTTTTTGGAGGGAAAACTGAGAAATGAGATATTGTATGACATGTAAATAAAGAAAATGTCTAATAAAAATCACACACATTAAGCAGAAGAAAAAAGAAAAAGAAAATGTGTTCTGTTCTTTTTTTAATTTATACTAATTTGAACCAATGAGGGATAATCTACATATTAATTTTTACTTCATACATGGATTTCATTAAAGGTTTAATTATTTATTGAAATAAGAACACAATTATCTCTTGTGTGTGTCCTTCCATCAAGATTTTGCTAAAACTTGTTACTTTAGTTAAGAGTTCTATTGCTGCAATGTAACACCATGACCAGAAAGCAAGTTGGGGAGGAAAGGGTTTATTTGGCTTACAGTTCCATATCATAGTCTATCAGAACAGGAACTCAAGCTAGGCTGGAAACTGAAAGAGTTGATACAGAGGCCATGCAATATACTGCTTATTGGCTTGCTCAGCCTTTCTTTCTTTGTTTGTTTCTTCTTTCTTTTATTTATTTTTTTTTACTTACTCACTTCATATCCCTCTCATTGCCCTCCTCCCCATGATCCCTCCCTCAATCCTTCCCCCATGACCCCCCCCCCCACTTCTCCTCTGGGTAGGTGACCTCAACACCTAGGAATCTCCAACCCTGGCTCTTCAAGTCTCTGGGTGTCAAGGCACTTACTCTCCCACAGTGGCCTGACAAGGCAGCCCACCTAGAACATATCCCATGTATAGGCAACAACTTTTGGGATAACCCCATTCCAGTTGTTCAGGACCCACAAGAAGACCAAGCTTCACAACTGCTACAAATGTGCTGGGAGGTCTAGATCTAGCTGGTATATGTTCTTTGGTTGGTGATTCAGTCTCTGACAGCCCCAAGTGTTCAGGATAGTTGACTCTGTTGGTCTTCCTGTGGAGTTCCTGTCCCCTTCATGGCTAGCAATACTTCCTCCTATTCTTCTATAAGAGTCCACATACTCCATCCACTGTTTGACATCTGAGTCAGCTGCTAGGTGGAGTCTCTCAGAGAACAAGTTGTTCCTGTCTGCAAGCATAATAGAGTATCATTAATAGTGATAGTGATTGGTACTTGCCCATGGAACGAGTCTTAAGTTGGGCTTGTTATTGATTGGTCACTCTCTCAGTCTCTGCTCCATTCCCCATGGCTGCATTAGACAGGATAAAAATGGAGTCAAAAGTTTGGGGGTGGGTTGTTGTCTCTCTCACTCCACTGGGATGTCTGGCTGGCTTTCTTATAGAAACCAGGACCACAAGCCCAGGGATAGCACCATCCACATTGGGCTAGGCCCTTTCCCATCAATCACCAATTAAGAAAATTTCCTATAGGCTTGACGATAGCCAGATTTTTATGGAAGCATTCTCTTAATTAAGCCTCCCTCCTCTCAGATGACTTGAGCTCTTGTCAAGTTGACATAAAACTAGCCAGCGCTTTCACAATCACACCTTAGCCATTCGTTCTACAATTTGAAAAGTCTAAGAAAGAGATGAAAAAGAAAATGTTTACTTTGCTTCTACTGATAATGACTTAGATCTACTTCAAAATGGGCCTTCTATTAATCTCCTTATGCCTGCATAAGGGGAAAGGTGTGCACCAATAATATTTACCAACCAGTCTTCGTATATCAAGAACTGGAGACTCAGGATCCAGATATACCTCTTGAGGACAAATTCAGGGCAGGGAAGACTGCCCTGATATGAGATATGAGAGCCCAAAATAGATAGTCAAGCAGGATCTCAGCTGTACATATAAGCCATTCCAGGAACTCATGACCAGAGATCACCCTGCTTCCTTACAAGCAGAGATAGCCAAGACGAAAACTCACTTCTTTCCAGAGCAGTAACTGTACCACAGACATCAGCAAAGCCTATATGAGGAACAGAACTCAAGAACCTGCCTATGCTCTCCTATTTGACCTTTATCTATGCCCGGATAAGTAATCTACGGTGTGAGGAATTCTCTGGGAGGTGTTCGCAGGTTAGTCTCTCCTAATGAATATCAGTTGGAAGACCAAAGGGCTATGTTATTAGCATATGGCATGGGTTTATGAAAGAGATTCTTACTTTTGGAAGGTTTTGAACTGCTCTGAGAGACTGCTTTCAATAGTTAGAAAGAACCATTAACTATCAGAAAATTGTCATGTGTTTTGATTGATTTCCAGCCTTGCTTCTCTACACCTGAGCAAACTTGTCTACTTCAAAATGGGCTTTCTACTACTCTCCTTACACCTGCATAAGGGGAAAGGTGTGCATCAATAACGTTTGCCAACCAGTTATGATGATGTCTTTATCCAGTCCTCATATATTAAACTGGAGAACCAGGGACCAGATCTACCTCTTGAAGACAAATTGGCTTCTTACTTTCTTTGCTCAGGTTCTGGTTATATCCTATTATGACTCTTGTTGCTTCTACTAATAGGAAAAGTTTACTCTTTTTCATCATCATGATCACTGTAATTATTGTCTGTGTGGTATTTGTGCATGAGTGTGGGAATGTGTGTGCCATAGTCTGCATGTGGAAATCAAAGGACAACTTTTTGGCATGAGTTCTCTCTCTACTGTAAGTTCCAAGGATCTCATATCAAACTTGTGAAGGAAGCATTTTTATATGCTAAGCCATTTCATCAGCCAAGTGCTATCCTTTTGAAGATATTAACCATCATTCACAAACACTCATGTGGGAAATGGATGACACACAAGGTCCCATGACTAATGGCCAAGCTCTTTAACTCTTTTAACTTCTTTTGTAATGGAGTATCTGAGGTCTTTTCATTTGAAAGAATGGTTTTCCAGTTGCTTCTAGCTTAACTGTCATTTTAACAGCACAAAATTCCTGGCTGGCTAGATGCTGGATAACTGATGTTCATTTCATCAGTTGCATAACAATCCACTCTAAAACCAGTGGCTTGGAAAATCATTTATTAGATCAGCATCAGTGGAGATGGTATAGTCAGCAAAGCACCTGTACTGTAGATATGAAGACCTGCTCATAATTCTATCCTAGTGTAGTGGAGATGGGTATATTCCTGGGCCTCCCTGGTCAGCCAACCTAGTCAGGCAGATGAGCTCCTTGACAGTGAAAAGGCCAATTCCAGAAAATATAGTAGATTAAACTTGGGGAACAATATCTAAGGATAAGCCTTGTTGCCTGCCCCCCAAAAAAATTGAGGGAAAGGGACTATTTTCAAGTAACAGTCCATTGTGTAGGGAGGTCAAGGTAGCAAGAATTTAAAACAACTAATCGCATCACATTCAGGGTGAAGAACAGAGATGAATGAACACATAGGTGCTTGTACTCAGATCACTTTCTTCCCTCTTACACAGTTAAGGACTTCCTGCCTAGAGAACGGTACTACCCACACTGGGCTGCACTTCCCCAAACCAGCTAAGTTCATTGAGACATTCTGAATATACATACCCTTAGGCCAACCCAATGCTATCCTTCATTATGATCCCTCTCCCAACTGAGTCTGCATTATATTAATTTGACAATGAATGCTAACCTTTGAAAAGCAAACATTTGTCAAGATTATCCAATCTGGCTGGAGATGTAGCTCAATTGGTAGAGTGTTTTATAGAATGCATGAAATTCTGTGTTTGTAAAGTAGACATGGTAACATATGTTTGGAAGTGGAAGAAAGAAGATAGAAGTTCAACGAGATCTTCAAACATAATTAATTTAAGGTCAGCAAGGCAAACATAAAACCTTGCAACAATAAAAATAATAGTCACCATCATCATCATAAGTAGTAAAATAAAACAATATTATTATCTTGGCTTCAAGTTTTGTTATCTCATATTGGCCAAAATATATCATACGATCAATACTACCATTAACATAGCATGAAGCAGTGATGACTAACAAGGTCATAAATACAAAGAGGAAAGACTCATTAATAAGAATTACTATTATAATCTCCTACTGTGTTTTGAAGATACTAATACAATATCACTATCTAATACTAACAATATCAGACACCCTGGTAAGTTCTTTACATTGAGTCTCCTTTAAATACCAAAAGACACCTATCAAGAAGTTAACCTTAGAGGTATGAGAAACCAAGCTCTGAGATGTTCAATACAGGATTCAAATACACAAATAATGCTAGGACATAGAATAAGTTCTGGTTAACAAAGTCCCTGTTTTCCAAACAATGTAAAATGCTTCCCTGTATCTAATACACTAAAAATATCCTGGGTCTCGATTTGTTTTCTTTAAAAATATTTTGTTTCCATCATTCAGGACTAAGAGAAGAGATTTTCTATATTGCAGTTCTGTGTGAAATACCTGTAGACTCAGGAATTACTTTTGTAACTAGTGCTTACAATTCAATAGATATTCATCACAACCAAATTTCATGGTAGTGACGAAAACACCAAACATGAGGTCACAGAGGTTGGGGTTCATCAGCCCTTCTACTGTTAAGGAGATGTATGAACTTTAGCATATGAATCATTTATTCACAAATTCAAACTTTTATTTCCTCATTTATAAAAGATTAATGCCCTTTCTACAAGATTATCATGAGATTACATGTAGAGTTTGAAAACACACACATGCTTTGTTAGCTATAAAGCATTATAAGAACACAGCATGAAGAGTTAGTAAAAGGGAATCTGTATTGTCTTTGTGTATAACTATTCCTCTTTTGATAAAATATCTTCTGGTGACTACTGCAATTACCTAAGAGAATGAGAGATTACTATAGCTGGAATGAGCTTCCTATCTTCCAGCTAAAAAAAATCATAGTAAATATTTAATGTATCATCTTGATAATTTTTTCATCTTTATTCTCTCTGAATTTTTAAAAAATTTACCCCTCACAGTTCCTAAACTATTTCACAGTTTCTTTCTTCCATTAGACCTGGAGAAGAACAGCCTCCTTTCTTATTCTTTTTTCAAACAATCACTACCAGTTAGATCCATCAGTATTTTGACTCACTTTCACTTTTGAAAGAGTTTAGTCTGTTTCTGAGGCAGATTTCTACTTCTTTTCCACCTCATCTCTTCCTATTTATCCATTAAAATACCGTAAATAACTTCAGAGCCTGCCTTGAGTGTGGCCCCACATATCACTGTCAAAGTATTTCTGTTGATAGTGTATTTCTCTGAGCCACTGCCAAAGCCACAAGAGCCCTTTAAGAACGACTTGATTCTTTGTGACAGCGTCTAGCCTCTCAAGTCAGAATCCAAAGTATTTTATGAAGCCTGATAAGCATCCACTTGGCTTGATAAATCTTTATGGAATGCTCACCACCTACAGGTCACTGTGCCAGAGGAGCAAGCCAGAATCTTGGCCTTCAAGAGACTTTTAAAATCTGACAGGAAAGAAAAGATGCTGTCACAAAACCCTCTAACAAGCAGAGGAGGGTGAACTCTTTGGGAGACACTGGGTTTTTGAGCTAATATACTGAAAATCTGTGCCGCCAGTTGAGTGCTAGCTATAACTGTTCTCGTTTTTGCCTACAAAACATGCCAGCTATTTTTTAATCATGAATTAAAAGCAAGAACCAACTCATCATTTGTTGTGTGATCAAATCTCTTTTCATTTTGTTTTCCTTTGACTATTATCTCTTTGTCAGAAAATTATATTGTTTCTACATAATTCTATCCAGATACAAACCTATATAATGTTTACAATATATCCAATGATATTTCATTTGTTTTACTGATAGAATCATAGCTAAATTATCTTCATTTTCTTCATGGAAAATTCTTGGTTGCTCACTTTTTATGATTACCTAATAGTATGGGATAGCTTCTGCTTATATGAAGTTTTTATCCATTATTTATCTAAACAGACACAGGGCAAGTACAGTTCCTCATCTGTTGCCATTATTTTAGTCTACTTAATGAGCACTAGTGTTAAGGCACTATTCCCACTTTATTTCCTTTTAGAACTTCCTTTTGAGCTGAGTGGAGTTGTTTTCTTAGGTTGGAATTTTTTCTCCTAGAAGGAGAAGAGAAGCTCAGGGTCTCATGAAGTTCATAAGAAATGTAAAAATCACACGAGACTCTCAGAAGTGACAGGATTCATGAGATCCCTTCCTAGAGATTATATATGCAATAAATGATGCTCCAAGGTAGGACATCCTTCAATGGAGCTGCCTGCAAAGTCACAGGCAGCTCTAGTGATATAGTTTCATGAGTTAGTGGAGAAGCTTTTTGGTAGAATAGCTGACAGAGTTACCCTTTCAGTAACCCCAATTAACTTGATTCACTAAGCTGAATTTGGATGGAATAATCTGCTTGATCTGCCTTTGCCATCCCTGCAGTGAATAGGTATTTCTGTACCACTCCTCATAAAGGTAACATAACAAATGTTATTCTCTGTTGCTCCTTTCACTCTTGATTCATAACTGCACATGGAAGTTATTCTTCAATTTCACTTTAAAGACCAGTTCTCATGAAAAGCTTCCCTATTTTCTCAGAAGATGTTGAAACTTCCTTTTCCTTAATTATGAATGCATTATTTTAGTTTATATGTAAATCTTGTCACAGTCAGTATTCTTTAGACCATTCCTACTTGATCTAAACACTTCTTCCTGGCTTATGTTCTAACATGCTGATCTGGTTATCCTGAGGTGGATATGTCTTGACTGAATACCTCTGAATTACCTTACTCATGGACACTTAACTTCTGGAGTCAATGAAACACTGAATGTATGGTTAGAGTAGTTTGCTTCCCCTAACCTGTGTGCATTTCTGTAAAAAGTACCTTTATTAAACTCTTAGCAATAGTAAATGTCATTTCTGTTTCTTTTCAGACTCTTACACTGACATAACTAATGGCTAGCTTGGACTGTGGTACATAGAATTGCTTTATCTGTTGAATGAGTTGTAGAATTATTGTTATATTATAATCCTTTAAATATATAATATGGCAGTATTCCCTTTTTAAAAAGATATTTTAAGAATCAGATAAATGAGCTGAGGATGTAGCTCAACTAGTAGACTTATCAAGCATTTCAGAAGCACTGGGTTTGAGCCCCAGAACCACATAAATCAGGAACAATGACACAGGTTTGTAGCACTAGTATTAGCTAGCAATTGAGTTTAAAGCCAGCCTGGAATGCAGAAAACCCTGTCTCGAAACTGTAAGCTATCCCTACTTGGGCCAGATCAGCAGCCTGATAACCACTTACACTCTATAGCTTACATGCCTTCCAGGAAATCCCCAGTAACCAAAGACACAGGTGAGAATGTCTCCCAAATACCCACATCAACTGGAATACCCACAGAGTACAGCTGATAGGAACCTACCCTCCCTGCTGAACTCCACCTTCCTTCTGTTCTTCTCTACTCAAGGCAGATGATCTGGCCTAGTACCCTACCACACCCTACAACCTATCTGTTTCCCAAGAGGTTCAAAGTAACCAGAGCTCAGGATGCCCATCCTAACCAGACATCACTACCTGCCTCTAAGGAAACTGGCTCTAACCCAGGTCGTAGGGATCTACCTACTTCCAAAGAGGCTGGCTCCCGACAGACACCCAGGCCAGTTGACACCAGCGATAACCAAATGGCAAGAGGCAAGCACAAGAACATAAGCAATAGAACCCAATGCATTTTGACACAATCAAAACCCAGTTCTCCCAGCACAGCAAGCCCTGGATACCCTAACACTCCTAAAAAGGAAAATAATGACCAAAAGTCCTATCTCATGTAGATGATAGATGTCTTTAAGGAGGATTTAAGTAACTCCCTTTAAAGAAATACAGGAAAACACAATCAAACAGGTAGAAGATCTTAAGAAAGAAACAAATAAGTCCCTTAAAGAAACACAGAAAAATACAATCAATTCTGAGCATCTCTGTCCCAAATGCAAGGGCACCCACATTTGTAAAGAAACCTCACTAAAGCTCAAAACACACATTGAAACTCATACAATAATAGGAGGAGACTTCAAAACCCCATTCTCACCAATAGACAGGTCACTGAAACAGAGACCAAGCAGAGAACAATGCAAGTAACAGAAATTGGAAATCAAATGAACTTAACAGATATCTACAAAACATTTTTACCCCAAAATGAGAGACTATACCTTCTACTCAGCACCTCATGGAACCTTCTCCAAAACTGGACCATATAATTGGACACAAAACAAGCCTCAACATAGAAGAAGATTGAGATAATCCCATGCATTCTATCAGATCACGACAGACAAAGGCTGGACTAAAATAACAACAAGAGCAACTGAAGCCCACATACTCATTCATGGAAATTGAATAACTCCCTGTTCAATGAGAACTTGGTCACAGAAGAAATAAAAAAAGAAATCAAAGATGATAGACTTCGATGAAAATAAAGACACATCATACCCAAATTTATGGGACACAATGGAAGCAGGATTAAGAGTAAAATTTATAGCACTAAATTTGGAGAAATCCCATAGAAGAAACTTAATAGCACACATGAAAGCTCTGGAAAAGAAAGAAGCAAACACACTCAAGAGGGGTAGATGGCAAGAAATAATCAAATTCAGAGATAAAATCAACCAGTTAGAAACAAAGAGAATGATAAAAAGAATCAACAAAATAACAGAAACAGGAAATTCAAAAAATCATCAGGAACAACTACAAAAACCTGTACTCTACAAAACTGGAAAATCTAGATGAAATGAATGATTTTCTAGACAGATATCACATACCAACATTAAATCAAGAGCAGGTAAACTACCTAAACAGTCTCATAACCCCTAAAGAAATAGAAATAGTCATTAAAACTTCTCAACCAAAAAAAAACCCAAGGCCAGATGGTTTTGGTGTAGAATTCTACCAGACCTTCAAAGAAGAGCTAATACCAATACTCCTTAAACTATTCCACAAAATATAAACAGAAGGAACATTACCTAATTCATTCTATGAAGTCACAGTTACTCTGATACCTAAATCACACAAAGACCCAACAAAGAAAGAAAACTTCAGGCCAATTTCATTTGAGAATATCAATGTAAAAATACTCAATAAAACTCTCATAAAACAAATACAAGAACACATCAAAACCATCATTCATTAGGTTTCATCCCGGGGATACAGGTTTAGTATAAGAAAATCTATCTACAAAATATACTATATAAAGAAACTCCAGGAAAAAAGTTGCATGATCATTACATTAGATGCTGAAAAGCCTTAGACAAAAGTACAACACTCCTCCGTGTTAAAAGTCTTGGGGAAATCAGGAATTCATGGCACATACATAAATAAAATGAAAGTAATATATAGCAAACTAATAGCCTTCATCAAATTAAATGGAGAGAAACTAGAAGCAATCCCACTAAAATCTGGGACAAGATTGCCCACTCTCTCCCTATCTATTCAATATAGTACTCAAAGTTCTAGGTAAAGCAATTAGACAACAAAAGGAGATCAAGGGAATAAAATTAGAATGGAAGAAGTCAAAATACCACTATTTGCAGATGATATGATAGTATACATAATCGACTTCCAAAATTCTACCAGAGAACTACTACAGCTGATAAACAATTTCAGCAAAGAGATAGGATAAAAAAATAAATCATTCCCCTTCCTTTATTCAAATGATAAACATGCTGAGAAAGAAATTACAGAAACAACAGCCTTCACGATAGCCAAAAATAGTACAAATTATCTTGGTGTAAGTCGTAGCAAACAGGTGAAAAATCTGTATGACAAGAACTTCAAATCCCTGAAAAAAGAAACTGAAGAAGACTTCAGAAGTTAGAAAGATCTCCCAAGCTCATGAATTGGTAGGATTAACGTAGTGAAAATAGTCATCTTACCAAAAGCAAGCTACAGATTCAATACAATTTCCATTAAAATTCTAACAGAAATCTTCACAGACATGGAAGGAGCAATTCTCAACTTCATATGGAAAAACAAAAAATAAAGGTAGCCAAAACAATTCTTAACAATAAAAGATTTTCTTGGGGAAATCATCATCCCTGATCTCAAGCTGTAATACAAAGCAATAGTGATAAAAATACTCATGGTATTGATACAGACAGATAGGTCAACCAAGTGAGTAGAATTGCAGACCCAGAAGTAAACCCATACACCTATGGATACTTGATCTTTGAAAAAGCCAAAAACATATAGTGGAAAAAAGAAAGCATCTTCAAAAAATGGTGCTGGTCTAACTGATGGACTCTATGTAGGAAAGAAAGTAGATCCATATTTATCATCTTACACAAAGCTCAGGTCCAAGAGGATCAAGGAACTCAACATAAAACCATATATACTGAATCTAATAGAAGAGAATTGGGAAAGAACCCTGAATTCATTGGCACAAGGAAAATTTTCCTAACCAGAACACTAATGGCTCTGTTTCTAAGATCAACAATTGACAAATGGGACCTCATGAAAACCAAAAAGTTTCTATAAGGCAAACAACATCAATAGGACAAATTGGCAACCTACAGATTGGGAAAAAAATCTTAATTATCCCTACATCCAATAGAGGGTTAATATCCAAAATATATAAATAGCTCAATCAGTTAATGTCCAAGAAATCTAAAAAAAAAAAAAAAAAAAAATTTAAAAGTGGGGTATGGAGCTAAACAGAAAATTCACAGCAAAAGAATCTCAAATGGCCAAGAAGCACTTAAAGAAATGCTCAAAGACCTTTGTCATCAGGGAAATACAAATCAAAATGACCTTGAGATTCCACCTCACACCAATTGGAGTGGCTAAGATCAAAAACACAAGTGACAGGACATGCTGGAGAGGATATGGGAAAAAAAAAAGAGAGAAACACTCCTCCATTGCTGGTGGGATTGCAAGCTGGTACAACCACTCTGGAAATCAATCTGGTAGTTTCTCATAAAACTAAAAATAGTCCTACCTGAAGATTCAACTATACCACTCCTGGGTATGTACCGAAAAGGTACCCCACCATATCACAAGGACACATGCTCCACCATGTTCTTATTTGTAATAGCCAGAAACTGAAAACAATCTAGATGTTCCTCAAATTAAGAATGAATAGAGATATTGTGGTTCACTTACACAATGGAATACTATTCGGCTATTAAAAACGAGGACATCATGAACTTTGCAGGCAAATTGATGGAACTAGAAAATATCATCCTGAATGAGGTAACGCAGAACCAAAAGGACATGCATGGTATGTTCTCATTGATAAGTGGATATTAGCCAAAAAGTACAGAATACCTAGGATACAACCCAGAGAACTTGAGAAGTGTAACAAACAGAAAGTTCCAAGTGAGGACGCTTCAATCCCACTTAGAAGTAGGAAGGAATTAATTACAGGAGGCAGAGAGAGGGACATGTGTGGGAGAAGGGATGGGGAGGGGAAAGGGGGACCAGGATGAGGTATGGTTGGGGGAGGGGACCAAGAGAAGCCCAGAGGGCTAGGAGAATGAATGGACATGAGCAGCATGCTGGGTATAGGGAAGCTCTCTGGAAAATACCAGAGAACTGTAAGGTGAGAGCCTCTACAGACTCATTGCAGATGACCTTAGCCAAAATGCCCAGCACTGGGGAGAGGGAACTCAAAGAGTCCAGCTCCAATAGATAGATCCTCAAGTGGAGGGACTGGGTTACTAAGCCACAGTCAAAGCTTCTAAGCCAGAATTCTAAAGAAATGTCTAAAAGAACTTCAGGGACAAAAATGGAAAACAGACTAAAGGAAAGGCAATCCAATTACTGGACCAACTTGGTATACATCTCACGGGATGACACCAGTGTCTGGCACTATTACTGATACTATGATATGCTTATAGACAGAGCCTGAGAGGCCCTACCAACAGCTTACAGAAGCAGATACTTACACCCAAGCATTGGACTGAAGTCAAATACCCCATATCTTTGATTAAGGGAAGGATTGAAGAATCAGAAGGGGAGGACAACCCCATAGGTAGACCTGCAGTTTCAACCAATCCAGACCCCAGAGAACTCCCAGAGACTGAGCCACCAACCAGGAGTATTCACCAGCCAGTCTGAAGCTCCTAGCACATATGCAAATATAGGAGAGGTCTACCTGGTCAGATATGTATGTGCATTATGTGCATACAAATATGAATTATGACAAAAGCCTGAAGTTTTCTAAGTAAATAAATGAGTTTATACGTTTAGGTTGCTTCATTTTTAGTCAAAATTCAAAACAAAATATTGTACAATGACTCATGAATCTGGCCTCAAATTTACTTTTTAAAAATAAATCTGATCTAGAAGTCATTTTAAAATAAAATTACCCTATTTTCTGACCTGGTTGGAGTTTCTCAATAAATACATCAAAGAGTAGGTCAAGGTGTATAGTTTGTTCTTAAGAAAAGAGAATATGAATTGGTACATATGGTGTTAATTCATGGTATGAATAGGGGGCTGAATTATATGAATCCTGTTGTATTAAATTGTAGCTGAGGCTGGAGAGGTGGCTCAGCTGTCAATAGCACTTGATGTTCATGCCGAAGGACCAAATTTAATTCCTAGCACTCATGGAGTGGCTTATGTAACTTCAGTTCAAGGACATCCAACTCCTTCATCTGGCATCTAAGGCAATATGCACACATGGTACACATACATTTATACACTCACACACATAAAATAAAATAAATATAGTAACTGATCTATAAGTCATCTGTTAATCCAACGCTTAAAATATTTTCTAAGGTTATCTTTTATCAAAACATAATGTTTTTTCTCAAAAGCCTTACCCATTGCTCAACAAATAAAATCCAATTAATAATGCCCTGTATGGTGGGGCACAACTTAATCCCAATAGTCAGGCTATAGAAGCCTGAAAATCTCTGTGATTTTGATACCAGCCTGTTAGACATATCCAGTTCCAAAGCTTAGTGGTTATATCGTGAAATCCTGTTTCAAAAAAATCAATAAATATTGCTCAAAATAAATAAATAAATAAAAAGTCTCCAAGTGCTTACCAGCCAACCTTTCTCATGAAAGTCAGAGTAAAAGGGCAGTATCATGACCAGAGACAGCCCTTTACAGTCTTATCTCTACCCTGTCTTTACTCACAATATGTAATTAGCAATATCTTATTATAATGAGATATAAATTAGTTAATATACATAAAATTTCCAGAACAAGCCTGAGAGTACACAGTTTTAAATAATAGTATCCTTCCTATTGGATTGAAAATTAAGTCAAAGTATTGTTTATTCATTATAATAAATTTTTTATTATATATACTAAATATAAATTATAATAAAAAGTAATTTTTTTACTGTCTTGGTTCCTCTTCACTCATAGTTTACTTGAAGACAAAAAAGTGAGTAGTCAAAGTACAATCCACAAACCACAAGAAACTCAAGAAGAAAGAACACCAAAATGTGGACACTTCATTCATTCTTAAAAAGGGAAACAAAATACCCATGGAAGGAGTTTCAGAGACTAACTATGGAGCAGAGACTGAAGGAAGGGCACTCCAGCCTGATATAGCTGTCTCCTGAGAGGCTCTGACAGTACCCGACTAATATAGAAGTAGAAACTCACAGCCATCCATTGAACTGAGCACAGGGTCCCCAGTGAAGGAGTTAAAGAAAGGACTGAAGGAACTGAAGGGTTTGCAGCCCCTTAGGACAAACAACAATATGAACTAACTAGTACCCTCTGAGCTCCCAGGGACTCAACCACCAACCAAGTAGTACACATGGTGGGACTGGTGGCTCTGGCAGCATGTGTATAGTAGAGGATGGTCAAGTTGGTCATCAACGGGAGGAGAGGCCCTTGTTCCTGTGAAGGTTCTGTGCCCCAGTGTAGGGGAATACCAGGGCCAGTAAGTGAAAGAGGGTAGGGTGGCTAACAGGGGGAGGGCGAAGGGAACTGGGGTTTTTTCTTGTTGTTTTTTGTTGGTTTTTTTTTTTTTTTTTTTTTTTTTTGGAAGGGAAACTGGGAAATCATATGACATGTAAATAAAGAAAATATCTAATAAAAAAAATAGGTGAGTAGTTATTGTTCTTACTCAAGCTCCTGTTTTCTGATTAGATTTTCCAGGGACCAGACCCTGTACTTGTGTCCCTTGTGGACATACATACATACATACATGCAGAGACACCAGTATAAGAGTAGTCATAGGTTTAGAAATTACTGGAATGAGCTTCTCTGGGATATATCTGCCTCTGAGACATCTATTCTCTTTTAAGAACTTCCTGAGTCATATCTCTAGTAAAACCATTGCTATACTAAATACTTGGGTGCAATCCTTCCTTTTGTATATATCATCCCTACATACTCAATACTTACTGAAGGTAAGCCTGGAAAGGCATGATTGACAAAGTATGAAGCTGATGCTTGACCTCATAAAGAAATTGGGGAAACTATATAATGAATACTCCAAACCCCTAGCTAAGGGATAAGGAATGAGAGTGCTCGGTGAATAGACATATAGACCTCTCCCTTACAGAGACTATCATTCAGGTTATTGACACACTTAGCATGCAGGTCTACTGTATGTGTGCAATGAGCAAAATGTGCACCCTAGCAACTCCGGGGAAGCTCTCACCAACATTGCACTAGAATCAATCCATAATGCCTCAGAGAGATATAAAAGTACCTATGACATTCCTACAAAGCCTTCTATGTCTAATCTGTTGGATGATTTATTAGTGTTTGCTGATCACTTTATAGCTTTGAAGCTGTTATTAAGCTATTTCCCATCAATTGAAACTATTTCTTAGAGAGAGGTTCTTTAAGGCTCAGAAAGTAAAGGAAACACACAAGTTTCAGGAAGCTCCTGAAACTACAAGGTTCATATAGCCTCTCCCCCCAAGGTTGTATAAGCATTAACAACTAGTAGAGATGGGAGGTCCATCAAGACTACCAAATTGTTTGCAAGTCATTTTGGGAGCTCCCAGGACTCAGCTTTTGTGAGTCATAACACATGCTGGAATGAGCTTTTCT
Organism: Montemys delectorum; assembly: GCA_019843815.1. Classification (NCBI taxonomy): domain Eukaryota; kingdom Metazoa; phylum Chordata; class Mammalia; order Rodentia; family Muridae; genus Montemys; species Montemys delectorum. The sequence goes on from JADRCD010206488.1 coordinate 57,765, forward strand.
GGAATGTATCTGCCTCTGATACATCTATTCTCTTGTATGTAAATCCTGACTCAAACCTCTATAAGCAACTCTAGTAAAACCACTGGTACACTAAATCACACTTGGGTGAAATCCTTCCATTTGTTTGGAATCATTGCCCTCTCCAGCATGAATAGATGTTTGTCAACATCTCTCACATGGAAAAGGCATACAACATAAACATGCCACTCATGTGATTCATGAGTTGGAACAGCTGACCATATCTAAAACTGTTGATACCCACCATAGCTGGTTATCTAGAAGTCTGTATCTGGAGAGACAAGTTAAAAATATAAGAAATGTCTTCATAAAACAAAGAAACGAGGGAAAGGGCTGTTTACTACAGCAAGACTGGGGCTATCATTAAAAAAAAAGTACATGACCAGCCAAGAGGCATAGGCCTCAGGAAGTGCAGGAGAGTCGCAGGACTGTAGGGACAGGAGGCTGTCAGCTTCCGAGTGACAGAGCTGGATCAGCGACCACCTCTGCCCCCTGCCTGATAGAGGAGAGCTTCCCTCCAGGGCAGACTTCAGCCCAAGGACTCAGGGCAGGCTTCAGCCCAAGGACTCAGGGCAGGCTTCAGCCCCAGGAATCAGGCGGGAACAGCCAAGAGGCATAGGCCTCAGGAAGTGCAGGGGAGTCGCAGGACTGTAGGGACAGGAGCCTGTCAGCTTCAGAGTGACAGAGCTGGATCAGCGACCACCTCTGCCCCCTGCCTGCTAGCGGAGAGCTTCCCTCCAGGGCAGACTTCAGCCCAAGGACTCAGGGGAGAGCTTCCCTCCAAGGCGAACTTCAGCCCAAGGACTCAGGCCAGACCAGCTGGGAGGCAAAGACCTCAGGAGTAGAAGGGGAGTTGCAGGGCAGCAAGGAAAGGTCAAGCTCTAAGACACCAAGAACTTTTAACACCAGAGATCAAGAGATGGCAAAAGGCAAATGCAAGAATCCTACCAACAGAAACCAAGACTGCTTGGCTTCACCAGAACCTAGTACTCCCACCTCAGCAAGCCCTGGATATCCCAAAACACCAGAAAAGCAAGATTTGGATCTAAAGACACATCTCACAATGCTGATAGAGTAACTTAAGAAGGACATGAATAACTCCCTTAAAGAAATACAGGAGAAAACAGATAAAGAGGTACAAGCCCTTAAAGAGGAAACAAAAAAA
>JADRCD010206489.1:0-14281 GCA_019843815.1 Montemys delectorum
ACATAAATAGCGCCCTCAAAGAAATACAGGAGAACACAGGTAAACAGCTAGAAGCCCTTCAAGAGGAAACACAAAAATCCCTTAAAGAACTATAGGAAAACACAATCAAACAGGTGAAGGAAATGAGCAAAACCATCCAGAATCTAAAAATGGAAATAGAAACAATAAAGAAATCAGAAAGAGAGACAACCCTGGAGATAGAAAAGCTAGGAAAGAAATCAGGAGTCGTAGATGCAAGCATCACCAACAGAATACAAGAGATAGAAGAGAGAATTTCAGGGGCAGAAGACACCATAGAAAACATTGACACAACAGTCAAAGAAAATACAAAAAGCAAAAAGCTCCTAACCCAAAACATCCAGGAAATCCAGGATGTAATGAGAAGACAAAACCTAAGGATAATAGGTATAGAAGAGAGTGAAGACTCCCAAGGTAATGGGCTAGTAAATATCTTCAAAATTATAGAAGAAAACTTCCCTAACCTAAAGAAAGAGATGCCCATGAACATGCAAGAAACCTACAGACTGGACCAGAAAAGAAATTCCTCCCATCACATAATAATCAAAACACCAAATGCACTAAACAAAGAATTTTAAAAGCAGTAAGGGAAAAAAGTCAAGTAGCATATAAAGGCAGGCCTATCAGAATTACACCAGACTTCTCACCAGAGACTATGAAAGCTAGAAGATCCTAGGCAGATGTCATACAGACCCTAAGAGAACACAAATGCCAGCCCAGGCTACTATATCCAGCAAAACTCTCAATTACCATAGATGGACAAAACAAGATATTCCATGACAAAACCAAATTTACACAATATCTTTCCACAAATCCAACCCTACAAAGGATAATAGTTGGAAAACATCAACATAAGGAGCAAAACTACACCCTAGAAGAAGCAAGAAAGTAATCTTTCAACAAATCCACACAAATCTAATTCTACCTCTTACAACAAAAACAACAGGAAGTGACAATTACTTTTTCTTAACATATTAATATGAAAATACTACCAACATATCCTAATCAATTGAAATCCAAAAATACGAAGAATTAGAAATTTATTGACTATCATCTAATGGTCTCTCTAACTTGGTAATTGGAGAAATAGGTCCAATATTATACCATCCATATACACTTTCAGCTTGTTTGTTCGTGACAATGTCTTGCTGTGTACAACATAATGGTCTTGAGATCTTGCTTCTCCTATCTCAGCCTCTCTATTAGTAGTATTGTTTATTTTATGCTTTTACACTATACTATGGTTTTCAGAATAGCTTGCATATTTTAAAAGTATTTATATACCCAAAAGAAATATAGACAATTAAACTGGGAGGGAGCTTGTAACAGAACAACAAAGTGAGACTGAATGCTTTGCTTGATGCTTGTAACTCTTGTATCAAGTTACCACAGTGAGAGCCAAGATTTTAAGCTCTACTAAATACAAAGCAAGCAAACAAACAAAAACACTTTATACATTTTATGTTCATTTAAGAAAATATTAGTAGTGATATATTATTTTGAAATATACAGTTAATACATTTGGAGTTATTTAAAATTTATATTTAGAAAAACATGTATTTTCAGTATTTCTGTAGACAAGCATCTACATAAGACTGTTAAATTGATTGTTGTTTTATATCAAACAACTTTTATAATGCTCATTTTTATTGTTATAATATTTTATAAATTTTAAAGAATATGACAAAAAAAGATTGTAGGTATCAAAGTGGTGGTCTCTGGGAGGAGTTGGGGTACAAAAGGAAAACAAGAATGTGATTTAATTCTATTTACTTAAAATATGTTTTTAAATGTTAACAAATTCAATATGAACTAACTATTACCCTCAGAGCTCCCAGGGACCCAACCACCAATCAAGGACTATACATGGTGGGACTGAATGTTCTGGCAGCATGTGTATAGTAGAGGATTGCAAATTCGATCATCAATAGGAAGAAAGGACCTCGGCCTTGTGAAGGTTTTGTGCCCCAGTGTAGGGGAATGCCAGGGCCAATAAGTGGGAGAGGGTGGAGTGGCAGGCATGGGGAGGGGGAAGGCAAAAGGGGTTTGTTCTTGTTGTTTTTTGTTTGTTTGTTTGTTTTTTGGAGGGGAAACTGGGAAAGGAGAAATTTACATGTAAATAAAGAAAATATCTAATAAAAAAATTTAAAAAAAAGTTGAAAGGCTAGTAAGGTAAAAAAATGTTAACAAATTCAAATAAATTGAAATCATGTAACTTTTCTCATTATAATGCAATAAAACTTTAAAAAAATTTAAATTTGAGTAAAATAAATCCTTTATGCTCTCTATGTCCAGCACAAGTTCTGAGCTAAGCAAATAAATGATAGCTGGGCAGTGGTGGCACACGCCTTTAGTCCCAGCACTTGGGATGCAGAGGCAGGTGAGTTTCTGAGTTGGAGGCCAGCCTGGTCTACAGAGTGAGTTCCAGGACAGCCAGGGCTACACAGAGAAACCCTGTCTCGAAAAGCCAAAAAATAAATAAATAAATAAATAAATAAATAAATAAATAAATAAATAAAATGATGATAAAGTAAGAGCATGGCAGAAAGCTATCTTATGGGGCTGGAGAGATGGCTCAGCAGTTAAGAGCCCTGGCTGCTCTTCCAGATGTCCTGAGTTCAATTCCCAGTAATCACATGGTGGCTTACAACCATCTGTAATGGGATCAATGCCGCCTTCTGGTGTGTCTTAAGACAGATACAGTGTACTCATATACATAAAATAAATAAATCTAGAAAAAAAAAGAATACTGACTTTTAAAAAAGCTATCTCATTACCACAGACACAATCAGGGAATGTCTCATATTAGACAAATAGGAGAACTAACTCTTGTCAATACTGGATTGATTGGAATTTTGCAACAATTACAGAATTCTTTCGAACCAGAGACCCATATAAACAACAGAGAAGTAAAATTAAGTCCTTATAATATTGGACTTAAGAAGGAATTCTATATCTCTACCAGTAGTCTCTGTGGTGGCCCATATAGCTCTGAAACCTAAAATCAGATATCTTAAAGTCCTCTCTTAATAATAAACATTGTATGTTATAAAGAGGTTAATTCTTTAATGACTCAAATATGTTTGTTTCAATTTTATAAAGATTTGTGTTAAAATTTTAGCTAAGATAATCTGATTATATTTTTATAGTCCTATGTTACTATACTTCTTTTACAAGAAGTATTCTCTAGCCATTAAAAATGAGTGTCTGTGCTGTCCCTATCTATAAAGATGCTATTTCCATGGAATGTTCATCCTATTCTAATTGTACTAATGAATTTATCATTTAATGGCTATTTTATAACTCTTTAAAGGAAATGAGGATTTGTTAATATATTCCTCTATAGATGAGAAAATTAACATTAAAAGAGATTAAGTTCATTTCTCAAAATCCTAAAGGATAAGTCAGACAAGCTCACATCTATGTGGCACTAAGAAGACCCATATGCATTCCACCCTGTTATCCTGTGCCTCTTACAGTTCTAGTCACATTGAGAATGAATCCATCATTCTTTAATCAAAAGCCACTTCCTTCCCCCATATTTCCCATTATCAATAAAAGAACATAATTAACCAAAACAATTTGAATTTATTTTTCACATCTTTGAAATGAAGAATTAGGTAAAGTACTCTATAAGTGTCTCTTATATCTCTAAAAAGTTTTTTTTATTCTGTCACATCAGTTTTGCCCTTGAAGTAATGCCACATCTATATTTGAACCTTATAATTTTAATTTTGATGAAATAACTTAATTTTAATCTTTTCTTGGTCTTTTTCCTGATGAGCTAGTCACCTACTTTAATAACCAAGAATCTGCCTTTCATAAGCCCTTAATTTATGTCTCCAAATCTCTGTATCATAAAATAATAAAAGTTTATAACTGAAAGAAAATCTCTATATTTAATAAATCACTGTTTGTGGAAGCTGTGAAATGCATTGGAAAGAGCAGCAGATGCATATTCAAACTTAGATTAGGTTCTTTTTCAACTCATTGATTAGTTTCTGTAATCTTAAATAAGATATTTAAATAATTGAGGTTTCTTCTCATATATATAAAGTAACATATAAACCATGTCTCTAACTCTCTAAAGAGGTGCAGAACTCTTCTGGGTTGATTTTGTAAAAGAACCTTTATAACTACTGATGTTTTTAGTATTCATGTGTGAGGTAGTCAAACAGCAGATGGTTAAGTAACTTCTAGAGTAATAACCATTGTATGGAAACCTGTGGGTTAAAATTCCATCTTCTTTGACACTACCTAGTGTTCTATTTCTGAGAATGTCAGAGATGTTGCCAATTAAAAACTGATTGTATGCCCTGAAAGTCAAAGAAGTTTGAAAATACCTTTGAGGTAAAGTGTGGTTAGAAACATTTGCTTGTGCATCAACATAAAATTGTACAAGGGATCCTTTGAGATTCAAGTTTTCCAGTGTTGACCAAATGAGATTTTTCAGCTTAGGGAATGTCCTAAAAGCACAAAAAGAAAAAAAAAAAAAAAGAAAAGAAAAGAAAAGAAAATGAATTAAGAGACCAGTTTAGGATAGGATACGTGTAAGAGAATAAGCAAAGGAGGATAAAAGTGAATATTTGAAAACAAAGTCTAGCATGAAAGGAAAGGAAAGGAAAGGAAAGGAAAGGGGAAAAGGATAAAAAAAAGAAGGAATATCTCAGACAAAAGAGAAAATGTCAGCATACATTGTGATAAACAAAAAGATCCACCCATTCAATTATTTTAATAATGACTGTGTTGAATGACTTTCTTAGGACTGTGGTGAGGGACTCGCCCTGGCCTGTTACTTGCAGTTCCTGTTGACCATTCCCTACACAGGTAGATAAATCCAGAGATAGACTCTAGACCTGAAAAGTTGCAATATTGGGGTGGAGAAAATGAGAAGCGTGGCTAATTATATTCCTGATTTTTTGTTTTATCTGCGAAAAAGCCTATTCAAGAAAGACAGACATCAGCACAGCTTTGCAAGGAAGCAGTCAGAGCTTTGGATTCCCAGTCCCAAACAAGCTAGAGTCAGAGCACTAGGTTGGATTTCCCACAAGAATTAGCCAAAGCCAGTTTGTTTAACAAAATAAAATAATGACAAAAAAGAGGACAGTGGGTTTTTTTTTTTTTTTAAATAAAATACATATGACTTAAAGTGATGTTTGAAAGGTTATCTCAGGCAGATAGTGCCAGAAGAGGTGAATCTGAAAAAGACATCCACGTACTGCTAGTTTCTAGACTGTTGCAAAAAGAAGCAAGGCCCAGGTAAAAGCCAAATAACTCAAGCTGAGCACATGAGGAATTCAAAAAACCAGGGCTGAATCACACTGCTTTCAAAGCATTTGGCTTGAAAGGGTGTAGACAAATGGGTCAGTACTTGGATTGAATAAGCTATGAGAGGAATTTTTCAGTCTCATTTAAAAAAAATATCATGTCATAAAGTTACATGAATATGAAAAATAATCTACTAAGAAAGATTATTTGTGATAAGAGAGAGGAGAGATAAAAAGCAACAAAATTCTTAGAAAGGTGAGGAGCTGTGGACCAGCATGTGTGCCAGGACTGACATGGTTAGGTCATAGAGGTGCCACATAAAAACTGTGTGACAGCATTGTAATGATTTGCCAAAATATGAATGAAATGAAAAAATTATAAAATACTATAAAATGTCAATACAAAACCTACTGTTTCATTAAAATAATCATAAAAGGGAGAAAAATGTTAAACTATGATATAATTGTATCATCTCAGTTTCCTATTTTCCCAAAATCTTTATGGAAAAAACACTTCTCATAGTCAAAAGATGGTTATTTCAAAATTATTACTGTTTTTAATAACTGTATTAAGTAATAATAACTAAAATCTCCAGTATGAGTTTGGGATACATTGTACCTTGACAAATGAAAATAGTTTTACCATTAAGTTCACTTTGACCAAGAAGGTAGGTAAAAGAGCTAGACAACAAATTCAGTGAGCAGTACAGAAATAGATAAATGAAGCTTAGTTCTCTGTGTGTGCTCCTGCATGTGTAAATGCACACTCAATGATGTGCATGCTCACATGTCATGAAGAAGCCAGAGGTCAGTCTCAAGTCCCATTCCTTAGGGTTAATCCACCTTGTTTTTTGAGTCAGTATTTCCAGCACTGAGATTAACATTATGTGCCATGGGATTACCATAACATGCCACCCTATATGGATATTTTATATGAGTTCTGGGGAATCATACTCAGGTCCTCATGCTTGTGTATCAACCACTTTACAGAATAATCTCTTTTCCAGCCCTGAAGCTAAGTTTATAACTTCCAGTTTTTATTTTAATTTCTTAATGAAATAATCTAACATATACTTCATACTTTTGCCTATTAATGATATTATAATGACCTAATCTCATTTCTCCTGTCTCTTAATAGCTATATAGCCTGGAAAATTTATGTAACGGCCTCTGCCCATTTTCTTATCAGTAAAATAAAAATAATAATGGTTTTGTTGCATGTAAAAGAGATAACTTACATAAATTACCCAGTGTATTAGCTACAAACCATTACTTATAATGAACATGTGGGCATTAGGCATTCATAATTTTAGTTATACAGTCATCCAAAGTTTTTCAAATTTTTACAAAACCTGCATACTTTTTTCAGCTGCACACAGTACTCATTAATCATTATGGTTCTTTGTCCTGCCTGTTGTTTATCTGTTGTTCCAAGTTACTTAACATTTCTGGTTTAAGTAGTTTTTTCCTTTTTATAACCTGCTATTTCTAATTGGCTGTCATATAACAAAGCCTGTGTAAGTGAATAAAAATTCAAAAACCATCTAAGATAATGTCATAGTGCTTCTGTAAATTAATATTCATTGCTTATTTAGTTATAAACTTCCTTGGGTTCACTTTTTATCCACTTGGCAAAAAAGTGTGCTCAAGAACATTTAATTGATATATACTCTCAGGTTAATAGTAATACTTATATCAGTAAATACTATAACAATATAATGACAGAAAATAGAAATTTCAAGGTGGGATAATCTTATTAAGTTAAAAAAAAGTCTTGAAATTTTCCAATAAAATCTGAAGTAGATCATGTAACATGCCTTGAAGCTTGTGCTCAAAACCCTGAGAAGAATATGATAGAGAAGAAAATTCCTGAGACCTTCCATTTTTTATCCTATCTTTTGTATGTTAGATGGTATTACAGTGTCAATAGTATAGTAACACTCTGTAAAAGCGTTCAGAGAAGGAGAAAGAGCTCCTATAAAGGCTATGCCACCCAGGTTTGTGTGATGTGAGTACAGTGACAGGATTATCTGGAGATTTGAACATGCTCTACTTCTAAGTGATAAATGACTCTCATTATAGATCAACTTCTGTTTAAGCGGTATCATTGATTTACTCCTGTGATCCTATTTATTCAAAAAGGTACACTCAACTCTTCGAACTTACAATATCTCATGAACATAGGGGTTAAGGGACAGTTTCATAAGACATTACATTTTCAGCTTGCAACAATTATAAGGGTTGTTTTTCCTGTTCCTATGTTAGTTTCCTTTCTTCTGCTGTGCTGAAATTACCCTAACAAATGCAACCTTGGTGAGAAAGTGTCTGTTTTGGCTTACAGGTCAAGAGATGATGCAGTCCATCATGGCAGGGAAGGGGAAACAGGAGGAAGATAAGGCTTCCCAGCAGTTAAGAATTTGAAAAGAAAGAAAAACAGGAATTGGGGGCCAGGCTATAAAACTTCAAGGCTCTCCTGCAGGGACACACATTTCAACCATAAAATCCTGCCCTTGGCCCCATATGCTCATGGCTACCTCATAATGTAAATGCATTTAATGCAAATTTTTAAATCCCCATAGTCTTTAACAGACATACTAGTGTTTAAAGGTACACTATGTGCCTCCTACAGTATGTGTCTCCCTCTAGGCCAGTTTGTACTGCCTAGATACAATCCTCCTTGGCAGGTATCCTTTGGCTCCGACATACCCAAGAATTTTATGTCTTCATCACAACTTAGGTTTCCTCTTCACAGCTACATTCAATGGTCTTGAAGGCCTTTGAAGGTACTCCAACCTTGCTGTTCATTGCCTTGCGTCCATGGCTGAGACCATGGAAGGTGAATCCATAATCCTTTCAATCTTATATCTGAGCCAGATAGATACCATATGGATAACACTAAAAAGTTAAACTTCCAACCATAATAGAGTATGATCCCATTGGAACGCAGTTGCAATAGATTCTGTATGCCAAGCCACCACCAGCAACAAACTTTAGGGTATTACCTTCCAGGAGCAGGAAGACCCTCAAACTCCCTCCTCAAAATATCTTTCCTATTGTGTCCAGCTTTTATTTAATGTCACTAATCTCCTTAACAATTACAGCCTTATTTTCAGCATGTACCTTAATTGTAATCTTTAACTTCCTAGAATTATTTTCCTCTCCAAATTGTACTTTTTAATGTCTTTTTGCCCTACTTGTTGCTCTTTTTTATTGTAGGCATGTGTAAATGTAATCAGGAATAACAAATGGCACAAACTGAATGTTATATTGGCGTAAAATGAACTCTACCAAAAGCACTTAGTCTATTACTTTTTATGCATCCTCATGCAAATTCTCAGGATGTGGTCAGAATGTGTCCATCTATGGCCTTATCACACAAATGGCCCTGGCTCTATTCTTGACAGAGGTCTTGTCTCAGGAACTGAGCCTTCACTGTCTGTATTTCCCTCATCACTCCTCTCTTTAGCATAAAGAAAAAGGTGATAGGGAGGAAGAGGAACAAAGACAATTTTCATCTTTCACAACACCTCTTAAATATTTCTGGGCATAGAAACAGATGTATTCATTTGTTCATAAAGTGATAAAATGGAAGGTAAGAAATAAGAGGTTGATGATACAGTGTTTGCTCGATGCCACTGAATGAGCCACTGACATATAAAATACTACAAACAGTTATAAAAATCTAAATCTATAGATCTCTCTAAAATCAATAACCTCCTGGAATAGAAGATTGTATTGTATCTTTTTAAAGCATTTTCTGTTTCCTATTATTCTTGGTACATTTGCTAATGAATTTAGTAATTTATTAAGTATGTTGGTTGGTCCTTTATTAAATGCTTGAAGCCATAACAATTACCTATAACAAATAAGAATTACCTATGAAGTGTCAGCAAAATTTATCTTTTTTTCTTCTCTCCTTCCCTTCCTTCCTCTCTTCCCACCCCCCTCCCCTTTTCATTTTCAGGCTTAACAGAGCTGAATGATAGTCCAGTTCCCCTGGAACTTGAGCGCTGCAAGTCTCCCACCTCAGGTAAACATAGTGGTATTTTTCAAGCTTCTGGTAATTCACTGAAGTAAGCTATTTATTTACTTTCATAAGTCTTTTAAAATTAGTACTTAATTCAATTTCTGAAATTTAATCATAAGTAGCTTTCTTTCCAAAAATAAATACAAATGAATGTCTTCTAAAATATCCTTGGTCCAAAGAAAAATAAGATCGGATATGAGTGTAATACTTTTTATTATATCTTAGATAAAGATCTTTTTTCAGAAATATTTAAAAGTGACTAAAAAGTGACAAAGTGCCTAAAAAGTGACAAATAAGAATGAGTAATAGGTCCAAAAATTGTCATCTATTGGTATAGCTAAATTTGTGAGAAATATAAACTTTAGGTTCAGATAAAAATTATAAAATGTACCTGGTCCATTATTTTATGAAATGTTTATTTATTGATAAATTAAAATGAAATCTAATGTGGCATAAGATAAAACATCTTTAAGATAAAGTGCGAGCCTGCTAAATGTACATATAAAACACAAGGAAAGAAAGTTCTAGAGGTAAGTTTTTAAAGCATAAAAATAAATTAATATCTATGCACTCTGGGCACTTGCCTATTTTTTTTAAAAAGATGAAATAATACATTATCTCAAAAATTATTTAAAATAATTTTAAAGTATTCTGAATTTTCTAAAATATATAACAATGTATAAAATTTTAGTACCTAATTATTGTGTGTATTTTGATAATAGGTAGATGCATTCCTATCAAATAACAGAAATGATTGACATATAGTTAAATGATAAGCTGTTTGCCTAGCATGTACAAGGCCCTAAGTTGTGGTGCCAGCAATATAAAAACTTTTTTTTCTCAGAATATCAAAAGATATTATTACTTTTTATTTATATTACTCTTTTAATTTATATGGAATTGTTAAAACTTAATCATGCTTCTCAAAGCCTGTATCTGGATTTCAGGAATTCTTTTGAAATTGAAACATTTCTTCAGTTTGCTCTATCCTTTACAAGTGGCTGATTCTTTTTCCTTGCTCTATAAGAATCTAGCCTATCTAGAACCTATTGTGTCCTGTGTGACATTTTCTTTTCTTTTAATATTTTTTAATTAGATATTTTCTTTATTTATATTTCAAATGTTATCCTCTTTCCTGGTTTTCCCTCTGAAAATTCCCTATCTCCTCCACTCTCCCAATGCTTACTAACCCACCCACTCCCACTTCCTGGCCCTGGAATTCCCCTACACTGGGACATAGAGCCTTCACAGGACCAAGGGCCTCTCCTCCCATTGATGGACCTATTAGGCTACCCTTTGCTACATATGTGGTTGGAGCCATGGGTACTCTTTGGTTGGTGGTCTAGTCCCTGGGAGCTCTAGGAGTACTGGTTAGTTCATATTGTTGTTCCTTCTATGGGGCTGCAAATCCCTTCAGCTCCTTGGGTCCTTTCTCTAGTTCCTCCATTGGGGACCCTGTACTAAGAGCAGTGGTTGGCTGAGAGCATCCACTTGTCTTTGTAAGACACTAGTAGAGCCTCTCAGGAGACAGATATATCAAGCTCTTCTCAGCAAGCAGGAAGTATTGGAATCTGCCATACTTTCTGGATTCAATGACTTTGTATGGAATGGATTCCCAAGTGGGGCAGTCTCAGGATGTTGTTTCCCTCAGTCTCTGCTCTACACTTTTTCTCTGTAACTCCTCCCATGGGTGTTTTGTTCCTGCTTCTAAGAAGGACAAAAGTACCTACACTTTGGTCTTCCTTCTTCTTGAGCTTCATGTGGTCTGTGAAATGTATCTTGGGTATTTCAAGCTTCTGGGGTAATAATATCCACTTATCAGTGAGTACATACCATATGTATTCTTTTGTGATTGGGTTACCTCACTCAAGATGATATTTTGTAGTTCCATCTATTTACCTAAGAATTTCATAAATTCATTTTTAATAGCTGAGTAGAATTCCATTGTGTAAATGTATGACATTTTCTGTATCCATTCCTCTGTTGAGGGACATCTGGGTTGTTTCCAGCTTCTGACTATTATAAATAAGGCTGCTATGAACATAGTGGAATGTGTGTACATATTACATGTTGGAGCATCTTTTGGGGATATACCCAGGAGTGATATTGCTGGATCCTCAGGTAGTATTATGTCCAATTTTCTGAGGAACCACCAAACTGATTTCGAGAGTGGTTGTACCAGCTTGCAATCTTACCAGCAATGGAGGAGTGTTCCTCGTTCTCCACATCCTTGCCAGCATCTGCTGTCACCCAAGTTTTTGATTTTAGCCATTCTGACTGGTGTGAGGTGGAATCTCATGGCTGTTTGATTTGAATTTCCCTTATGTCTAAGGATGTTGAACATTTCTTTAGGTGCTTCTCAGCCATTCAGTATTCCTCAGTTGAGAATTCTTTGTTTAGCTCTGTACCCCATTTTTAATAGGGTTAATTGGTTCTCTGAAGTCTAACTTCTTGAGTTCTTTGTATATATTGAATATTAGCCCTCTGTCAGATGTAGGGTTGGTAAAGATCTTTTCCCAATCTATTGATGATGTCCTTTCCCTTACAGAAGCTTTGCAATTTTATGAGGTCCCATTTGTCAAAAATTGGTCTTAGATAATAAGATATTGGTGTTCTGTTCCAGAAATTTTACTCTGTGCACATGTCCTCGAAGCTCTTCCCCACTTTCTTTTCTGTTAATTTCAGTGCATCTGGTTTTATGTGGAGGTCCTTGATCCACTTGGACTTGAGCTTTGTAAAAGGAGATAAGAATGGATAGATTTGCATTGTTCTACATGACAAACAGTTGAACCAGCACCATTTGTTAAAAATGTTGTCTTTTGTCCACTAGATGGTTTTAGCTCCTTTGTCAAATATCAAGTGACCATAGGTGTGTGGGTTCATTTCTGGGTCTTCAATTCTATTCCATTGAATACTTGCTTGTCACTGCACCAATACCATGCAGTTTTTACCATGATTCCTCTGTAGTACAGTTTGAGGTCACAAATGGTGATTCCACCAGAAGTTCTTTTATTGTTAAGAATAGTTTTTGCTATCATATGTTTTTTTTTATTCCAGACGAATTTGCAAATTGGTCTTTCTAACTCTATGAAAAATTGAGTTGTAATTTTGATGGGGATTGCATTGAATCTGTAGATTGCTTTTGGCAAGATGGCCATTTTTACTATATTAACCCTGGAAATCTATGAACGTGGGAGGTCTTTCCATCTTCTGAGATCTTCTTTGACTTCTTTCTTCAGAGTCTTGAAGTTCTTGTCATACAGATCTTTCACTTGCTTAGAGTCACATCAAGGTATTTTATATTATTTGTGACTATTGTGAAAAATGTTCTTCCCTAATTTCTTTCTCAGACTATTTATACTTTGAGGAGAGGAAGGCCACTGATTTGTTTGAGTTAATTTTATATCCAGCTACTTTGCTGAAGTTGTTTATCAGGTTTAAGAGTTCTCTCATGAAATTTTTGGGGTCACTTAAGTATACTATCATATCATCTGCAAATAGTGATATTTTGACTTCTTCCTTTCCAATTTGTATACCTTTGACCTCCTTTTGTTGTCTAATTGCTCTGACTAGGACTTTAAGTATGATATTGAATAGGTAGAGAGAGAGTGGACAGCCTTGTCTAGTCCCTGATTTTAGTGGGATTGCTTCAAATTTCTCTCCATTTAGTTTGATGTTGGCTACTGGTTTTCTGTATATTGCTTTTACTGTGTTTAGGTATGGGCCTTGAGTTCCTAATCTTTTCAAAGACTTTTATCATGAAGGTGTGTTGGATTTTGTCAAATGCTTTCACAGCATCTAATGAAATGATCATATGGGTTTTTTTCCTTTGAGTTTGTTTATATACTGGATTATATTAATGGATTTCCATATATTGAACTATCCCTGCATCCCTGGGATGAAGCCCCACTTGATCATGATGGATGATCATTCTGATGTGATCTTGGATTCAGTTTTTGAGAGAATTCAGTTATCGAGATTTTGCATCAATGTTCATAAGGGATATTGGTCTGAAGTTCTTTTTGTTGGGTCTTTCTGTGGTTTAGGTAACAGAGTAACTGTGGCTTCATAGAACAAATTGGGATTGAGTTAATTCTGTTTCTATCTTGTGGAATAGTTTGAGGTGTATTGTTCTGATAGAACTCTGCACTAAACCCATCTGGTCCTGGGCTTTTTTTTTTTTTTTTAACTTTTATTGCATTATGATAAGAAACGTTACATGATTTCAATTTATCTGAATTTGTTAACATTTAAAAACATATTTTAAGTAAATAGAATTAAATCACATTCTTGTTTCCCTTTTGTACCCCCACTCCTCCCAGAGACCCCCCCTTCAATACCTACAATATCTTTTTTGTCATATTCCTTAAAATTTATAAAATATTATAACAATACAAATAAGTATTATAAAAGTTGTTTGATATAAAGCAACAATCAATTTAACAGTCTTATGTAGATGCTTGTCTACAGCAATAGTGAAAATACATTTTTTTCAATATAAATTTTAAATAACTCCAAACACATTAACTGTATACTTCAAAATAATACATTACTACTGGTATTTTCTTAAATGAACATAAACATATAAAGTCTTTTTGTTTGTTTTGTATTTACTAGAGTTTAAAATCTTGGCTCTTACTCTGGTACAAGCCCAAAATAAGAACAATTTTTAGACATTGGAGTTCATTGTAATAAGGGTATACTTCAGTGACCCTGACTCACATCACCAAAGGATTTTACCTCCATCGTAGCTAAGCTAAGAGTTGATAGTTCTGCTGCACCAAGAAATGAATTGTAGGCTCGATTTTTGGATACAGACTTCCTGCTATGGTCAAAGCTATTTGACTTGAGTGAGTGACTTTATTCTCAGCCCACAGAGAACAGGTTACATTCATTTAAGAAATGGTGTAGGTATTAAGATGGTCTATCCATAAAGTCATTCATCAACTGTTTCAATGAACAATGGTTC
>JADRCD010206489.1:19523-31384 GCA_019843815.1 Montemys delectorum
GCGTGGATACCATGGTTTTTTTATTGCTATAGCTCTATAGTTCAATTTGAAATTGGAGCTTGTGAGTAACTCTAGCAGTTCTTTAATTATTGTATATATTTTTAAATTTAGCTATCCTGGATTTCCAGCATTTCCATATTGTATTAGTCAGGGTTCTCTAGAGTCACAGAACTTAAGGTAGTCTCTATGTAGTAAAGGAATTTTTTTTTTTTTTTTTTTTTTTTACTTAAGCAGTCTTTAGTGAAAGCTGTGCATGAGATGTCTCTACTCCTGCATTTTCTCCATTGTTTCTTCCTTGTATTTGCCCTTCTCCTTTCCTACTTGTCGGGACTTGGCTTTCCTCTCCAGAATCTTCTTGCGGTCCTTGTCCAGCTTTAGCCTGGTGATAACCACCTTGCTGGGGTGGATGCCCACATGGACAGTTGTGCCATTAGCCTTCTCTTGCTGGACTCGCTCAATGTAGATGATGTATTTTTTCCTGTACACTTGGACCACCTTGCCAATCTGCTGGCCTTTGTAATGTCCCCAAACAACCTGAACGTCAGCATCCTTTCGAATGGGCATAGACCGACCATTATACTTCTGTCTCGGCTCTTTGGAAAGAGGGGAGGACACGATCTTCCTCCGAATGTGAGAAGGTGCACTGAAATGCCGTTTGCGGTTCTTGCTTCAGTCAGAAGTCACGAAGGGATTGAACTTCATTTTGGCGGCTGCAATGCCCCGATGGCCGCAAAAGGAGAGAGATCTGCACGCGCTTCCGGTTCTGTAGTAAAGGAATTTATTGATGACTTACAGTCTGTAGTTCAACTCCCAACAATCAACTCCCAACAATGCTCAGCAGCAGCTGTGAGTGGAAGTTCAAGGATCCAGCAGTTGCTCAGTCTTACAAGGCAAGCAGATGAAGCAGAGAGAGCCTTCCTTCTTCCAATATCCTTATATAGTCTCCAGAAAAAGGTGTGGCCCAGGTTAAAGGTGTGTGCCACCACACCTTTAATCCCAAGTGATCTTGCTTAAACTCATAGATCTTCCAATCTTAATCTTCTGGGATTCATGGCCACTATGCCACCACACCTTTAATCCCAGATGATCTTGAACTCGTAGATCTTCCTATCTTAATCTTCTGGGATTCATAGTCACTATACCTCAAGATCTCCATGCCAAGATTCAGGTTGGAAACTTGTATCTCTCAGCTTCCAGATTAGGGCCACAGGTGAGCCTTCTAATTCTGGATTGTAGTTAATTTCAGATATAGTCAAGTTGACAACCAGGAATAGCCACTACATATATGAAGCTTAAAACTGTCATTTCAGGTTCTGTGAAGAATCGTGTTGAAATTTTGATAGGGTTGCATAGAATACATAGATTTTTTTTGGTAGGTTGGCCATTTTCACTATATTAATCCTACCAGTCCAGAAGCATGAGACTCTCGATCTTCTGATATCTTCCTTGATTTCTTCATTTAATGTCTTAAAATTTTTATTTTACAAGTCTTTTACTTGCTTGGTTAGAGGTACCCCAAGATATCTTGTACTATTTGAGGCTATTGTGAAAGGTGTGGTTTTCATGATTTCTTTCTCAGTCCATTTATCATTGGTATATTGGAGGTCTACTAATGTTTATGAGTTAATTTTGTATACGCTACTTTGCTGAAAGTGTACTTTGCTGTAAGAGTGTCCAGGGGTAGTTTTCAGAGTCACTTATATATACTATCAGATCATCTGCAAATAAAGATACCTTGCCTTCTTTCTTTATAATTTGTGTCTCCTTGATCTGCTTCAATTGTCTTACTGCTCTAGCTAAGATTGAAGTACTATATTGACTAGGAATTCAGAGAATAAATACCCTATCTTGTTCCTTATTTTAGTGAAATTGCTTTGAATTTCTCTCCATTTAAGTTGATGTTGGGTGTGGGTTTTTTGCACTGTTTGCTTGCCTTTATTATGTTGATGTATATCCCTTGTATCCCTAATCTCTCGAATACTTTTATTTTGAAGGGGTATTGAATTTTATCAAAGATGTTTTTTTTTTCCATTTAATGAGATGATTGTGTGTTTTTAAATTTCAGTTTCTTTATATAGTGGATTACATTACTTATCAGTTTACATATGTTGAGACATCTCTCTAAGATGAAGCTTATTGGTCTTGATCTTACTTGGTACATGATCTTTTTGTTAAATTTCCGTGTAAGGACCTGCATTTACTGGTCAGGACAACATGACCAGTAAATGATATGGTGGCAAGGACTTAAATTAGACCAAGTTGGAGGGGCCACAGCAGGACCGAAAGTATGACAATTTTATTGGAGCAACCGATCTCTTTATACCTTTATCAGAAACAGAATATGATGGCAATTGCCAGGATCAATATAGTTGTAGTTGCCAGGATACAATGATGTGTGCAAATTATACAGAGTACATAGATTAATGTCTAAAACCAATTGTCATGTCAAGTTTCCATGCTTCCTTGACTATAAAGGGAGCATACAGAGAAACACAAAGTGGCCTGAACACTTTACTGCCTGAGGGAGTGCATCAGTCTTACACTTCAGTGCCTGAGGGAGTACATCAGGGACTAGAAGGCACATTGTGCCCCGGGAGGCATGCATTCTACCCTGAAAAATCTATGGCGCATGCCCCTCAAGGCAGCTAGGCTAGGCCAACTCAAGGGTTCCCTGCATTCCTGGATTCAGTTTGAAAGTACTTTATTGAGAATTTTTGCATCTAAATTCAGAAGTGGAATTGATCTGTAAAAAATGCCTCCTTTGGAGTTGCAGAGACAAACTATGAAGCAGAGACTGAAGGAAGGACAATCCAGAGACTGCTCCACCTGGGAATTCTTCACATATTCAATCATCAAATCCAGACACTATGGTGGATGCCAGCAAGTTCGGAGCCTGATATAACTGTCTCCTGAGAGGCTCTGCCAGTGTCCAACTAACACAGAAATAGAGGCTCACAACCATCCATTGGACTGAGCACAGGGTCCCCATTGAAGGAGCTAGAGAAAGGATCCAAGGAGCTAAAGGGTTTGCAGCCCCTTAGGACGAACAACAATATGAACTAACTAGTACCCTCAGAGCTCCAGGGACTAAACTACCAACCAAAGAGTATACATGGTGGGACTAATGGCTCCAGCAGCATATGTATAGCAGAGGATGGCCTAGTTGGTCATCAAGGGCAGGAGAGGCCCTTGATCCTGTGAAGGTTCTATGCCTCAGTGTAGGGGAATGCCAGGGCCAGGAAGTGGGAGAGGGTGGGTTGGTGAGCAGGGGAAGGGGGGAGGGAACAGGTGGTTTTTTGTTTTCTGGGTTTTATTTTATTTTCTATTTTTCTTTTTTCTTTTCTTTTGGAGAGGAAACTGGGAAAGGAAACATGACATGCAAATAAAGAAAATATGTGATAAAAAAAAAAAGAAAAAATGCCTCCTTTGTTAGATCTTTATGTGGTTTGGGTATCTGAGTGACTGTGAGCTCATGAAAAAAAATGGAATTTCTTTCGGCTTCTCTTTGTGGAATAATTTGAGGAGTATTGCCATGAACTCTGCTTGGAAAGTCTCATAGAATTCTGCTGTAACACCATCTGGGATTGGGATTTTTCTTGGGTTGGGGCTGGCAGACTTTTAAATATTGTTTCTACTTCACTAGAGGATTAAGGGTCTGTTTAAATTGGTAATCTAATATTGATTTAACTTTGGTAAGTGCCATATGTCAAAAAATTTATACATTTCATTTAAATTTTCCAAATTGGAGGAATAAGATTTTTAAAGTAATTCCTTGTGGTTATTTTGATATCCTCTATGTCTGCTTTTTTTAAAAAATTTTTTTTTTACTTAGTCACTTTACATCCTGATCACTTCCCCCCCCCCCCCCAAAAAAATCCTTTATGCATCCCCCTTTCCTTCTCCTCTGAGCTATTTGGGACCCCCTGGGTATCCTCCCACCCTGGCACTTCAAGTCTCTGCAAGGCTAGGTGCTTCTTCTCCCACTGAGGCCAGACAAGGCATCCCAAATTGAAGAACATATCTCACAGAAGGCAATAGTTTTGAGATAACCCCCATTCCCGTTGTTCAGGACCCACATGAAGACCAAGCTGCACATCCGCAACATGTGTGGAAAGTCCTAGGTCCAGCCCATATATGTTTTTCCATTGATAGTTCTGACTCCGAGAGCCCCAAGGGTCCATGAGGTAATATCTGTCTTTGTTGCTGAGGTTTGTTTCTTATATGCAGCAAAAAGGTGGATCCTGTTTTCACATCCATTATCCTATGTCTTTTCATTGGGAAATTGAGTCCATTGATGTTGGGTTAGGGTTAGGGTTAGGTATTAATGACCAGTGATTGTTATTTCCTGTTATTTTGATGATGATGGTGGTAGTGGTGGTGGTGGTGGTGGTGGTGGTGCTGCTGCTGCTGCTGCTGCTGCTGCTGCTGCTGCTGCTGCTGGTGTGTGCTTTCCTTGCATTTGCTCATATGGAATTACTTATTTCCTGTGTTTTCTTAGGTATAGTTATCCTTCTTGGGTTAGAGTTTTCCTTCTAGTATTTTCTATGAGGCTGGACTTATGGCTAGATACTGTTTTAATTTGGCTTTGTCTTGAAGTACCTTTTTTTCTCTGTCTATGGTGAATGAGAGTTTTGCTGAGTATAGTAGTCTAGGTTGGCACTACCTCTTTTAGAGGTTGCAAGATATCTGTCCAGGTTCTTCTAGGTTTTAGAGTCTCTGTTAAGAAGTCTCCTGTAATTCTGATAGGTCTTCCTTTGTATGTTACCTGTCCTTTTTCCATTGCCACTTTTAATAATCTTTCTTTGTTCTGTATGTTGGCATCAGGACCTCTGAAACCCATGATGTCACATAGGCAGGCCTCACAGACCTGTTGCCAATGTGGGGCATTTATAGTGACCTGCAGCTGGCATGGAAGAAGGGGAAGGGTCTAGAGAGGTAGAGCTAGCAGGCTCTGGGGTATCCTGGTGAGAAGGAGAAACTGAGGTAGAAGTTTGGGTTTTCGGCTGCATGGAAATAGGTTTGTGGCAAAAAGAGGTGGTTCATTAGCTGGATCTAGCATTGTGGCATCATGTAGGATAGGTAGATTTCATGGCTAAGAGAAGTTGGGTTGGGGAACAAGGAGAGCACTAGGAGGGATTGGAGTGAAGATAAATGAATGCTTAGATGTAGGCAACCTCCTTCCATTTACCAGTTTGCTGGCAGTATGTATTAAGATTCCTTAACATAGTTGGATCTAGGGTGCCATTAGGTGGCCATTTTGAACTATCATCTAGCTGCTACTAAATCCAGACCTTATTGCAAAGGTATATTAATTTTGATGCCTTCAAGTCAGGTGTTAGCTTTAAAGATTTAAACATGAACTGATAATCATCTGTCTTTAATGTCTCTCAATATCAACAGACTCAATTTCCCAATAAAAATACATAAGCTAACATACTGGATATGCAAGCAAGATCCAGCATTTTTCTGCTTATAAGAAACACACCTCAATAACAAAGACAGATGCTACCTCAGAGTGAAAGGTTAGAAAAAAGTCTTCCAAGCAAATGGTCCCAAGAAACAAGCAAGAGTTGATGTCCTAATATCCAATTAAATCGACTTTGAACCAAAAGTTATCAAGTGAGATGGGGAAGGACACTTCATACTCATCAAAGAAAAAAAATCCACCAAGAGAAATTCTCAATTCTGAACATCTATGCCCAAAATGCAAGAGCACCCACATTCATAAAAGAAACTTTACTAAAGCACAAAACACACAATGAACCTCAGACAATAATAGTGGGAGATTTCAACATCCAACTCTCACCAATGGACAAGTCATTGAAACAGAAACTTAACAGACAGTGAAACTGATAGAGACTATGAATCAAATGGATTTAATAGATATATACAGAACATTTTACCCTAAGACAAAAGAGCATACTTTCTTCTCAGGACCTCATTGTACCTTCTCCAAAATTGACCATATAATCAGTCATAAAACAAGCCTCAACAGATACAAGAAGATTGAAATAATACTATGCATCCTATCAGATCATCATCGACTATGTATTTCCTGGTAGGAAATTCTTCTGGGATCCTGATAGGTATAGCCACTGGGGGTTCCAGGTAAAAAATGTGTTTATAGGTATTGGGAGCTGACACTTAGGAATAGAGTTGGTCTAGGAAGGAAGCTAAGGGGATCCAAAGGAAGGAGGAAAGTAGGATGTTCCACCAGGATCTGCTTAGACCCCTGGGAATGGAGACAGAATGGGGAAGAGACTTCACAGCTGGTGGTCTGCTACAGAACTGGGAATGAGATTGGAGGATTGGATTTGGAGAAATGAAGGAAAAAGTAAAAATATCTCTTATTTTTCTAAGATGGTATAAGTGGCCTTTGAGTTCCCAGATGGTGCCTGCTGGAATAGGGGGCGAGAATAAAGTAATGAGTCAGGGGAAGGTATTTTGGCAGAGTAGATCTGTGTGAGCCACTGGAGATGGGGTTGGGGATAAAGGAAGGCTTCAGTAGGTGGTGTGCTACAGAACTAGAATTGAGACAGTCAAAAATTCTGACCCAGAATTATTCTTGCCTAAATGGAGAGGAGACTGAGGGAAAGGTGGTACAGTGACCAGCCCTACTTTGGATCCATCTCAAGGGGAGACTCTAAGGCCTGACACTACTACTGATGCTATGGTGTGCTTACATACAGGAGCCTAGCATGACTGTCCTCTGAGAGGCCCAACAAGCAGCTGCCTGAGACAGACACAGATAATACATTCAACCATTGCACTGAAGTCAGGGATCCCCTGGTTGAATTAGGGGAAGACTGGAAGAATCTGAGGAGGAGGGAAACCCCATAGGAAGACCAGCAGTCTCAACTAACCCAGACCACTGAGCCACCAACCAGGCAACATACACTAGCTGGTCCGAGGCCCCAACACATATACAGTAGATGACTGCCTAGTCTGGCCTCAGTGGAAGAAGGGCCTAACCCTCAAGAAACTTGAGGCTCCAAGGAGTGGGAGGCCTGATGGGTAGGGTAGGATATCCTCTTGGAGAGAGAGGGTAGGAAGAATGGGATAAGGAACTGTGGGAGGGGGGGCCAGAAAGGGGAAATGATTGGACTGTAAAATATAAAAGTAATGGTAATAATAATAACAATAACAACAACAACAACAACAACAATAATAATAATAATAATAATAATAATAATAATAATAATATAGAATTGGTTTTGGAGGAGCTGAAGGACAGGTGAAGATCTGCAATCAGACTTCCTGCTTCACTGGCTGGAGTGGTCTGAGGGTTCCTAGTGAATGCCTGCTGGAGTTGAGGGCTGGGATCAAGCAATGAGTCTGGGAACAGAAGTTGTGGGAAAGTCCATTGTGATCCACTGGAGATAGGACAGAACAGACAGGGAGGCTGCAGCATATGGTCTGCTAAGAGCTGGGAATGATACTTGGGGATTGGATTTGGAGGGGAGAAGTAATATGTGAGAATCTTCTACCTGCTTCTCTGAGCGGAGTGGGAATTTTTCTTTCTCTTGTTTTTGCCCCAAGAGTACTTGAACTGAGTTTGTACCATTGGGTGGTAGTGTTTCTTTTTTTTTTTTTCTTATGTTCTTATTTACATTCTGCTTACTTAACCTGCAAGAACTGAAAATAAGTAAATTAAAATAGTTTGACAACATATTTGTTGCTTTTCTTCCTATCTACTGTGTTTTTAGTTCTCAGAGAATTACTTACTTATTACTTTCTTACATAGTATAACTTATTGGGTCATGTTTTAAATGCTGATATTTGGAAAGTACAGCCACATTTAAAGTGAAACTTTTACCACTCATATTATGTTCTTTGCTTGAGTTTTAACTATATTATTAATACCAAAACTCAAGTTTTTCTAATTTCTAATAGTTTGGAATACCTTAACCCTATCTTTTGCTTAACCTTTTTTGGGTTATAGCATATAAGCGTCACAGTGCATATATCTTAAAATTTCAGACAGATTTATTTAACAAATAAATAGATTATGTGAAAAACACACTTCAAAACTGAGATTGTGTACAGAACATCCTGCAGGACTTTTCACCTCTGACTTCTACACATCACCTACTATTCTCTCATCTCTGTGTATTATTCTTTCTATATGTTTATTACCAAAAATCAAAATCATGCTACTTTCATATGGTTGAAATAATATAGTGTTTATTTTTCTTGTTCTCTCTGTTTCTGTTTCTGTCTTTCTATGTCTCTGTCTGTCTCTGTCTCTTTCTCTCTCCCTCCATCTTTGTGTATGTATATCCTATCCATCTTTGTTGCGGCAATTTTTATTGCTGTGTAATAACCCATTATATGAATATCCCTCAATTTGATGTTGTGAAACATTTAGTGGTTTGGGCTTTTATAAATGAGGCAAATATGAAAATCTTCTACATTTTTAATGAAAATATCAGTTCACTTCTGTTGTATATGTGTCTAAAAGGGGAATGTCATACATGCAAATGTGCATATTTAGCAAATATACTACCAGTAAGTTTTCTAAAGTATTTTACCAGTTTACTTCCACTTAAAGTGTTCAGGAGGTTCATTTCTTTCATATACTTCCTGATATTCAATGTTAGGGCACTTAATTTTAAAAATTATATTCATTCTGTGTATATAATATCATCTCATTGTAGAATTAAATTGGATTGCATATCTCTAATGCCTAATGATTTGAAGAGTTCTATATTAGTACATTTATTTCATTTTATAAGATGTTCATCTTTTCCTCACTGTGATTGAGTCACCAACTTCTCTTTATTCATTTCTTATTTATAGGGGTGTGTGTGTGTGTATGTGTGTGTGTGTGTGTGTATGTGTGCGTGTGTGTTAGACAGAAGTCTATTTTTATATGCTACTAAATATTTTGCACATTCTCTGTGGCTTTCTTAAAGTTAGTGCTAGTTCTAATGTATTTCAATTTGACAATGTTTTATTTTATTGGAATGTCTTATGCATTTCTTTAAAGAAATATCTTACCCATTATGATCATGAAGCAATTTTTAATACTATCCTGTAGAAGCTTACTGTTTTATATTTCACACTTAACTTCCATTTGGAATTTATTCTATGTATGAGGAAGAAGTTGTTTAGCTATCCAAATGATAAGTGATATTTAAATGGAGATTACCCTTTTCTTCACTACCCAGAAGTGGAGCTTTCGCTATTAATTAGTGGACTTCACCATGTAGTGTGTGCATGTGTTGCGGGGAGGGCTTTATCTTCTATTCAAAACAAAATGTATACTACTTATTTAGATCATGTTATTTTAATTAATATGGCTTCATAAATATTGCAGACATTGTAGTTTCCCCAAATTTTTGGTCCTTTTTCAAGACTGTTTTTATATATTCTAGGTTTTTTAACTTTTAGGAATAACTTATTAATTTGCATATAAGCATGTTTACATTGTTATTACAATTTTAGTTATAGATCTATTAGGTATAACTTACATGTTTAGCAATATTGAATGTCCCCTGTATATTACACATTTATATGTGTTCTTTATCTCGTAGTGATTTTTAATTTTCATTGCAGAGGTCTTGTTCATCTTTCATTAGACTTATTCTTTTGTTTTTATTTTTCAATTATTACAAATGTGAATTGAATTTTTTAGTCACTTGTGGATAGAATGTAAAAACATAATAAATATTTACAAATTCTACTTGTACCCAGCAAGTTCATTTATTTAAGTTACAAATTCTAATAGTTTATAAATTGTTTTGGGTTTTCTACATATGTAATTATATTTCCAGTGAAATTGCATTTCTATTTCTTCTTCTAAAGAAAAATGTTGTCTAAGACCTTCATATAATATTGCATAGATGTGATGCTAGCAACTTTTTTTTTCTAATCTCAAGGATAAGGCTAAAATGCTCATAATTGTGATAATTGCTGAAAGCTTTTGGTTATTATCCTACCCTTATCCCTCTTCCTGTAGTATTTATTCTTTCATGGGAGGTAGAACACTTCTGGAAACACCTCTGCTCACCTTCTCTGAGGGCAGCACAAGAGGCTCGCATGTGATCAAGTAGATTTCTGCAAAACAGAACAGTTTTGACTACCTGCATGTTTTGTTTCTTGGAGATAAAATCATGTATTATAATGGAATTCATTTATCACTTCAAGGCTAAAATTGACAGTTAAGTGTATCCTCCTAAATCGGGTAGATAAATTATTTTCTCTATGAAAAAGTTTAAAAATGTTTATTCAGTAGTAATTCTCCACAAAAGATCTTAGACCTTCCCCCACCCCCCGTTAAATTCACTAAAGTCATGTGGTATTAGTCAATGTAAATCTATTATAATAAGATAAACTAGCACTTATGGAAAACAGTAATTATTTTATAGCTTTTCTGTGTTCTCAAAGTCTCTTATACACTAATAAACTACAAATAGCAGATAAAGGTACAGACTATAAAGTATTTACTTGAGGTAACAAAAGAGAATAGAGTGTAGATTGGGAGCTATAGAATCAATGAGCCAATTGGAATCTGATTCTCACTATTTAAAATACTACTATGGTTTTTATATTGGCTTTTCATTTCTTAAACTGTTCAACTAGTATTTTCACAATAAGACATTCAACGAGTAGTTTCCACAATAAAACATTATGCTATCCACTGAGGAAAGATTAAGAACAAAAAGTAGACTAATTATCACAAATGGAACTAGAGTCCACTTGCAGAAATAATTATACTAATAATATTTTTAAATCAAAAAGCTGTGAAACACCTTTGCACTCAGAGCATTGTGTCTTATATAAGTTCATCTTCCAAGATGGTTAGATAGGTACTGATACTCAGTCCTACACCCAGTCGCCAGTCAGAAGTGTAACTTTCTAAAGAAAATAGTACCTTTTTGGGACAAAGAGTTCCAAAATCAACAAATCTTTAATTATAGGGTTATACCTTTCCAAGACCATGGGTCTTTTTCTAATCCTTTGCCTGGGAGAGTATCTTCTTTTATACTCCCATCAGATCATGAGACTCCTTCTATTTCTGTTATTACCATCAACCTTATAATTCATATTTCCCATAGTCTACAAAAAAACTTATTAAGGAGCCAAGTCCATAAAAACTAGGATAATTGATAATTATTTTTAATAGATATATCTTTATTAAAATGGTTATTAGCCCAGAAGCTTGGAATACAGGAAGAACGACCCACAAACCACAAGAAACTTAAGAAGAAGAAAGACCAAAAGGTGGACATTTCATTCCTTCTTAAAAAGGGGAATCAAATACCCACAGAAGGAGTGGCAGAGATTAACTATGGAGCAGAGACTGAAGGAAGGACAAGCATATAGCTATCTCCTGAGAGGCTCTGACAATACCTGACTAATACAGATGTAGAGGCTCACAGCCATTCATTGAACTGAGTACACGGTCCCCAGTGAAGGAGTTAGAGAAAGGTTCTATGGAGCTGAAGGGTTTGCAGCCCCTTAGGACGAACAACAATTACTAACTAGTACCCTCAGAGCTCCCAGGGACCCAACCACCAATCAAGGACTATACAGGGTGGGACTGAATGTTCTGGCAGCATGTGTATAGTAGAGGATCGCAAATTCGATCACCAATAGGAGGAAAGGACCTCGGCCTTGTGAAAGTTTTGTGCCCCAGTGTAGGGGAATGCCAGGGCCAATAAGTGGGAGAGGGTGGGGTGGCAGGCATGGGGAGGGGGGAGGCAAAAGAAGTTTGTTCTTATTGTTTTTGTTTGTTTGTTTATTTTTTGGAGGGGAACCTGGGAAAGGAAAAATTTACATGTAAATAAAGAAAATATCTAATATAAATAAATAAATAAATAAATAAATAAATAAATAAATAAAAGAAAACTAAAAAA
>JADRCD010206489.1:31484-51618 GCA_019843815.1 Montemys delectorum
ATAAATAAATAAATAAATAAATAAATAAATAAAAGAAAACTAAAAAAAAAGTCATAAAAGTGGTGTCATATAAATAGTCAAAAACAAGGAACAACTTTGTTTTACTAACCCTTGATCTAAAATCAGTAGCCTAAATTGTATGTCTAATATCCCACTGCATCTTCAAAGAAACTTTACTTTGCCCTCCAAATATCTATATGCAAAGTAGAGTTCTATATGCATATAATATCAGATATATATCAGATAGGTAGATAGATATCTTTATCATAGAAATCAATATCATAAATATAGATGTATAAATAGAGATATAATATATTAAAGGCACAAAATAGGGCTGAGGAGATAGCTCAATGAGAAAAGTACTTGTCACATAATCATGAATACTGCAGGTCAACTCCCCAGCACCCACATAAATGTGAGTATTGTAGCAGTCTGCTTGTAATCCCAGCCCTTGAGAGGCAGAGATAGAGGATTCTTGGAAAAAGCTGGCTAGCTAGAGTAGCTACATCAGCAAGCTCTGGACTGGAATGAGAAGCCTGCCTCAATATAGAGAATGCAAAGTGATCAAGAAAGATACTTGACATCTATCTCTGATCTCCACATGCTCATGCACACACACAGCCCAGCACAGATAAACACAGGCTTCCTGTGTAGTGATTAGGAAATTGGCCTTTAAGATATATTCTTACTTCACTCGGGCTGAGAAGTTCTATGCCAATAGTCTTGTATTCCCTTCCTTTAGGACTTGCTACCAGAACTCCTGAGACAGCACCAGGCTTTTATAGGAATGAAATGCCAGCTGTGAAACAGAGGAGTCAAGTACACCACTTGCCAGGTGAAGGTGAAAATCTTTTCTATGAACAAACAATACTCATTTCTTCCCAATTTGCTTCACAGTTAAGATTTGATTCTCACTTGTACTAAAAACATAAGTCAAAACATGGCAAATAAAGGCATGTTGCTAGAAGTATTTATTCAAACCAGAGATACTTATGTCACATTATAAACTAGGGATTCATAAGGCATTTTTTGTCCTGATCTTGAAATGTTCCATAAAATTTTGACATTTAAAAAAATGATACAACTGAATAACTTCATGAAGCCTATGAGAAAGTAGGATAAGACAAACAGGAAATTCAACGGAAATTTCAATGCCTACCAACTAATGAGATTTTATTATAGAGTCACCATTAGCATATATAATTCAATGAATTAACTTCTGTAGCCAGCAACAACCATTGATGATCACCGTGACTTTATCAAAGAATTACCATTTCAGAAAGTTTTTCTGAAGAATTATCCACTATAGGTTTTATCATCACAATACTGTGCAGAGGCCTTAAAACCTGAATTGCTTATTGAGATGCAAACAAACTTAAAAACAAGGCTGTGTACCTTTAAGAAAGTTATTCAGGGGGCTGGTGAGATGGCTCAGCGGGTAAGAGCACTGATTGCTCTTCCTAAAGGTCATGAGTTCAAATCCCAGCAACCACATGGTAGCTCACAACCACCCATAATGAGATCTGACACACTCTTCTGGTGCATCTGAAGACAGCTGCAGTGTACTCATAATAAATAAATAATAAGAAAGTTATTTGAAGGCTTGAGAGATTGCTAAGAGGTTAAGATGGCTGCTCTTCCAGGGACCTTGAGTTCAATTCCCAGCAACCACATGGTGGCTCACAACCATCTGTAATGGGATCTGATGCCCTCTTCTGGTGTGTCTGAAGACAGCTACAGTATATTCATATACATTAAATAAATAAATAAATAAATATTCAAGAAAACTAAGTCATTCGTTAAAAAATGGATATGGCCAGACATGTAGAATTAAAGAATGATTAATGTTATAGATGCCAGGTAAGATCAATAGCCAAGGGGATAAAAGTAATTGTTAAAATTTTATAAATAGCAGTTTCTATATGCCCCTTTATGGTGAGAAAATTAAAGTTCAAGTGTATTTCAATGGAAAATGTTAAAAATTTTAGTTATTTGTATTTGGTTGGAAAAACCTTAAGATTTTATTCTCCCAGTGTTCATTCATCACATGACAAAAGCTATATAAAATTTACATAATAATAAATACTGAAGGAGTAGTTACATTAAATAATTACATGAAGGAGTAATATGAAAGATGTAGCTGAGTTAGGAGGGGAATCATATGAGAGAACAAAGGTAATATAAGTAAAAGGACTCTAATTGACCAGTGGGAAATACCTCAGTTGACAAAGTGCTTGGGTAGCATTCATGAAGCCTTGAGTTCAATTCCCAGCACAGCACAGACTAGATGAGGTGGAGCAACACTCAGGAAATTCAGCAAGAGGGATCCTGAGTGTAACATTGTCCTCAGCCATTGAGGCCTGTATGACGCAGGATTAGATGAAAAACTATCTCAGTAGAAATAAAAGTGAGGTCACTTAAGTATACAATCATATAATCTGAAAATCATGATATTTTGACTTCTTCCTTTCCAATTCATATCCCTTTGATCTCCTTTTGTTGTCTAATTACCCTAGCTAAAACTTCAAGTACTATGTTGAATAGATTGGGAGAGAGTGGGCAGCCTTGTCTATTCCCTGATTTTAGTGGGATTGCTTCAAATTTCTCCATTTGTTTTGATATTGGCTACTGGTTTGCTGCTATTGTTTTTACTATGTTTAGGTATGGGCCTTGGACTGATCTTTCCAAGACTTTTAACATGAATGGATGCTGAATTTTGTCAAATGCTTTTTCAGCGTCTAATGAAATGATCATGTGGTTTTTTTTCTTTGTTTTTGTAGTTGATTATATTGATGGATTTCCGTATATTGAACCATCCCTGCATCTCTGGGATTAAGCCTACTTGATCATGGTGAATGATCGTTCTGATGTGTTCTTGGATTCAGTTTTCAAAATTTTTATTGAGTATTTTTGCATCAATATTCATAAGGGAGATTAGTCTGAAGTTCTCTTTCTTTGTTGGATCTTTGTGTGGTTTAGATATAAGCATAGTTGTGGCTTCGTAGAACAAGTTGGGTAGTGTTCCTTCTGTTTCTACTTTGTGGAATAGTTTGAGGTGTATTGGTATTAGGTCTTCATTGAGGGTCTGATAGAATTCTCCACTAAGTCCATCTGGTCCTTGGCTTTTTTTGGTTGGGAGCTTTTAATGACTGCTTCTATGTCTTTAGGTGTTATGGGACCGTTTAGATGGTTTATCTGATCCTGTTTTAACTTTGGCATCTGGTATGTGTCTAGAAAATTGTCCATTTCATCCAGATTTTCCAGTTTTGTTCAGTATAAACTTTTGTAGTAGGATCTGATGACTTTTTGGATTTCCACAGTTTCCATTGTCTCCCTTTTCACTTCTGATTTTATTAATTTGGATACTGTCTCTGTGCCCTCTAGTTAGTCTGTCTAAGGGTTTATCTATTTTGTTGACTTTCTCAAAGAACCAGCTCCTGGTTTGGTTTATTCCTTGTATAGTTCTTTTTTGTTTCTACTTGGTTGATTTCATCCCTGAGTTTAATTATTTCCTGCTGTCTACTCCTCTTGGGTGAATTTGCTTCTTTTGTTCTAGAGCTTTCAGATGTGCTGTCAAATTGCTAGTGTATGCTTTCTCCAGTTTCTTTTTGGAGGCACTCACAGAGCTATGAGTTTTCCTCTTAGGACTACTTTTATTGTGTCCCATAAGATTGGGTGTGTTGTGGCTTCATTTTCATTAAACTCTAAAAAGTCTTTGATTTCTTTCTTTATTCCCTCCTTGACCAAGTTGTTGAGTAGAGTGCTATTCAGCTTCCACATGTATGTGGGCTTTCTATTGTTTATGTTGTTATTGAGGACTAGCTTTAGTCTGTGGTGATCTGATAAGATGAAAGGAATTATTCCAGTCTTCTTTTATCTATTGAGGCCTGTTTGGTGACCAATTATGTGGTCAATTTTGGAGAAGGTACCATGAGGTACCGAGAAGAAGGTATATCCTTTTGTTTTAGGATAAAATATTCTATAGATATCTGTTAAATCAATTTGTTTCATAATTTCTGTTAGTTTCACTGTGTCTCTGTTTAGTTTCTATTTCCATTATCTGTCCATTGCAGAGAGTGGGGTGTTGAAGTCTACTACTATTATTGTGTGTGGTGCAATGTGTGCTTTGAGCTTTAGTAAAGTTTCTTTTATGAATGTAGATGCCCTTGCATTTAGAGCATAGATGTTCAGAATTGTGAGTTCATCTTGGTAGATTTTACCTTTGATAATTATGAAGTGTCCCTCCTTATCTTTTTTGATCACTTTAGGTTGAAAGTCAATTTTATTCGATATTAGAATGGCTACTCCAGCTTGTTTCTTTGGACCATTTGCTTGGAAAATTGTTTTCCAGCCTTTTACTCTGAGGTAGTGTCTGTCTTTGTCACTGAGGTGGGTTTCTTGTATGCAACAAAATGTTGGGTCCTGTTTACATAGCCAGTCTGTTTATCAGAGACCTATGTCTCTGATAGACCTATGTCTTTTTATCAGAGAATTAGGTTCATTGATATTAATAGATATTAAGAAAAAGTAATTGTTGCTTCCTGTTATTTTTGTTGTTAGAGTTGCAATTCTGTTCATGTGATTATCTTCTTTTAGTTTTGTTGAAATATTACTTTCTTGCTTTTTCTAGGGTGTAGTTTCCCTCCTTGTGTTGGGGTTTTCCATTTATTATCCTTTGAAGGGCTGGATTTGTGGCAAAATATTGTGTAAATTTGTTTTTGTCATGGAATACCTTGGTTTCTACATCTATGGTAATTGAGAATTTTGCTGAGTATAGTAACATGGGCTGGCATTTGTGTTCTCTTAGAGTCTGTATGACATCTGTCCAGGATCTTCTAGCTTTCATAGTCTCTGGTGAGAAGTCTGGTGTAATTCTGATAGGTCTGCCTTTATATGTTACTTGACCTTTTTCCCTCACGGCTTTTAATATGCTTTCTTTGTTTAGTGCATTTGGTGGTTTTATTATTATGTGACAGGAGGAATTCCTTTTCTGGTCCAGTCTATTTGGAGTTCTGTAGGCTTCTTGTATGTTCATGACATCTCTTTCTTTAGGTTAGGGAAGTTTTCTTCTATAATTTTGTTGAAGATATTTACTGACCCTTTAAGTTAGAAATCTTCACTCTCTTCTATACCTATTATCCTTAGAATTGGTCTTCTCATTGTGTCCTGGATTTCCTGGATGTTTTGGGTTAGGGGCTTTTTGCTTTTTGCATTTTCTTTGACTGTTATGTCAGTGTTTTCAATGGTATCTTCTGCACCTGAGATTCTTTCTCTCCTCTATCTCTTGTATTTTGTTGGTGATGCTTACATATATGGCTCCTGATTTCTTTCCTAGGCTATCTCCAGAGTTGTCTCTCTTTGTGATTTTTTTAATTGTTTCTACTTCCATTTTTAGATCCTGGATGGTTTTGTTTGATTCCTTCACCTGTTTGGTTGTGTTTTCCTATAATTCTTTAAGGGATTTTTTTTATTTACTTTTTAATGACTTCTACTTGTTTAATCGTGTTCTCCTGTAATTCTTTAAGGGATTTTGTGTTTCCTCTTCAAGGGCTTGTACCTATTTACCTGTGTTCTTCTGTATTTCTTTAAGGGAGTTATATATGTCCTTTTAAATTCCTCTATCAGCATCATGAGATATTATTTTAGATCCAAATCTTGCTTTTCCGGTGTGTTAGGGTATCAAGGACTTGCTGTTGTGAGAGTACTGGGTTCTGATGATGCCAAGTAGTGCCAAATAGTTGGTTTCTGTTAGTAAGATTCTTGCATTTGCCTTTTGCCATCTGGTAATCTCTGGTATTAGATGTTCTTTCTGTCTCTGGCTGGAGCTTGTTCCTCCTGTGGTTCTGAGTCCTGGTGTAGTGGCTATTCTTGGTTGTCAACTTGACTACATTTGAAATGAATTATAATCCAGAATTAGAAGGCTCACCTGTGGCCCTAATCTGGAGGCTGAGAGATATAAGTTTCTGACCTGAATCTTGGCATGGAGACCTTGAGGAATAGTGGCTACGAATCCCATAGGATTAACATAGAAAGCTCTGAGTTCAAGGTCATCCGGGGTTAAAGGTGTGGTGGCACACACCTTTAACCTGGGCCACACCTTTTGCTGGAGACGTATATAAGGACATTGAAAGAAGGAAAGCTCTCTCTGCTTTGCCTGCTTGCCTTGTGGGACTGAGCGATTGCTGGATTCTTGGACTTCCATTTACAGCTGCTGCCGCGACTGTTGTTGGGAGTTGATTGTTGGGAGTTAGACTACAAATTGTAAGTCATCAATAAATCCCTTTACTACATAGAGACTAAGTTCTGTGACTCTAGAGAACCCCACT
Source organism: Montemys delectorum (assembly GCA_019843815.1). Taxonomy (NCBI): domain Eukaryota; kingdom Metazoa; phylum Chordata; class Mammalia; order Rodentia; family Muridae; genus Montemys; species Montemys delectorum. Next base: position 37,811 of record JADRCD010206489.1, read on the forward strand.
CCCTGGAGACAAGTTCTCCACTCATGAGAAAAGTACACAGAGGGCTGTGGAAGAGCAGCATCTCCTGGGTGCAGTTGAATGCAGGAAGGACCCTGTCCCAACTGCTCTGCTGCTTCTTCGGCCTGTGCCTCCTGGCTGGTCCTGCCTTAGAAAGTCACCAGAGAGAAAATGATATCACTCTTAAAAAAATACATTGGGGTCTTAGGAAGTACTAGCTTACCATATCAAAAACAAAAGTCAAAATTACGTACTTATACATACTCACAATTAGAAAAAGATGCTCTCATTTAAAAATGGATAACCAAACATTATGAAATAAAAATTTTATCAAGGAAAGAGTCAAAAACATTAACTTGAAAAATATAATTATAACCCATTTTAAGATGTAGAAATGTGACATCATGTTTCTACCATATATGGTGCTCATTTAATAACCAAAAACTACATGGCTTCTCTTACATAGGAAACTGAAATACACTACAGATAATTTTTCTCATGGAAGTTTTCTCTGGAAAAAGACATGTGAGCCAGTTGTTACTCATGAAGCGTTTATAATATTGCTTCTCAAACTGTAATCTGACAACATTTGAACTTCAATGCTGTTTGTAAAACATCTTAAAATACAAATTTCTGCTAACCTAAGTCTTTTCTAGTATTTTAGAATCTGGTATGTGAAATGTTACAAAGTGTTTTCATTGTTTTACACTCAGACCATTGATAAATATTTTTATTAAGAGTTTACTCTTGAGAAGGAACTTCTGTAGCAGTTGTTACAGCTTATCAGAGAATTACCCAAACAGATGAACTGGAAAGATTTGAGTAGAGCAGAACTTTGTGTGGTGGTGAGGGTATCAGCTTCAACAGCTCTATGTGTTCTTTGAACCAGAATTCTTCAGTCCTCTCATGTGCTAATCTACCAGACACTAAGACGACTCTATTCCATCTTTTTTCTTTGACTAACATTTTGAAATGAATGTGGAATGTATGTTTTAGCTTAATTAACAATAAAAAAGAGAAATTTAGAGGGCTGCATAAGCTTGGTCACCTTACATAAATTCCATTTTACTTAAACATAATTGACTCTGCTTTGACATTTATCAGCTGTCTCAGTTTGCACATCTTGAGAAACTGATTCTTGTTCTCACATGCCAGATGTAAGTACACTTGGGAAAAACTCACTGGCACCTCAGGCACCGAGTATGAATGAGTATTCCAAACATAATTTTATTTGGGCACTTATTCTCTGACACTTGAACGTGTTTCCCTAATCTGCTCTGCCTGCATTAGGGTAATCTGAGATATATCCCCAGCTCAATGTTTGAGATGCCTTGACAGATGAGTAGTAGTTAATTCACTGAGAAGCTGAACGAGAATATTGAATGTATAGTAACAGAAGTCTGTTATTAGCATTAGTTCCTTCATTAGTCATTCATCTAGTCATCCTTTTCCTCCCCAGGTAGCACAATTGAGAGCAAAGTTTGTAAGAATGGCCCCAGGTTCCTGATGAGCAGCAGTCTACAGAGGGTCAGAAAGGTAGCTGGTAAACTGGTTAGGTACTGAGAATTCAAACTCTATCTCTGAAAGCCAAAGTCATTTATCATGAATGCTAAAATATCAGGGTGAGTGTACCATAATAATGATGGGAAGGGACAACATTTGGGATGTAAATAAATAAAATAATTGAGAAAAAAAGAATGATGAGGGGGAGAGGCTGGGGATATGGTCAGTTAGCAGAGTGATTGTCATGCATCCAGGAAGCCTTGTTTCTGCCTCCAGGATCATACAAGCCAAGCCACATACACACATGCGATGCATGTGTTTATACCCCCTAATGTTCAGAGGGTAGAGACAAAAGAATCATAGTTCAAAGTTATCCTCAAGTGCTTAGTGAATTTAAAGCCAGTTTAAACTATATAAGGAAACCCTGCCTATAGGAAAAACAAGCAAAGCAAAATAAAACAAAAGAATAGTAGGGAATGTGAATCTGGGTTGCTGCAGTCTCCTGGGAGACCTGTCCTTGTAAAAATTTTCCTGCTCTGTAAATCAGGACTTTTAAAGTCTAGCAGGGATTATAGGCCTTTTAAAAAAAAATCATTGTAATTTGGTTAAATATACACATATATGTGCATGTATACATATGTACACAAATATGTAAAATGTGTGTGTATGTATGTATGTATATATTTACATACACATAAATACATATATATAGTCATGTATATGAAGAGAGGGAGTTATGTAGATATGTTAGAGATCCTATTTAAAATCAGAATAGAAACAGTTTAAAAGATTAAATAAAAAATCCTTACCTCTTCAGCTTGTCTGAATTATTATATAAACTCTTATGAAGTACTATTATGTGGTCAATTTGAATGCATTAATAATAAAGTAATAATAAAATATTATATTTCTGTCACATTAAGGACAGAAATGAAAGCACTTCCCCTTGGTACCAAGAGCAAATCTGGATTTGCATGCTCTCCTTCGCTCTCCCTGTGTTTCCATGCTCTTGTGTGTCTGTTCCATTAGTCTGAATGTGTCCCTGTCTGTCATCTCTGTGTGCCTGTGTGTGTTCCTCTGTTGTATCTGTGTCTGCTTGTACCTATGTCTTTCTGTCTGTTTCTAACAAAAGGCTTTGCTTTCTTGTTTATTGAAACACACAGAAAGCATCACATGGGGAAGGAACTACTTTACAGATAGTTCTAAGAGAATTTTACGAAGGATTAAGTCACAGACTTCAACTGACCAAGATAAAAAAAGCAATACTACAAGCATCAGGGCTTATCAAATAATATCTTTATGTTGCTTTTATCACTTTTGGTGGATATTTATTTTATACAATAGCCTTCAACCTATACTTGATGTTTTCAGCAAATGGTTATCATAAACTACATGCATTATTCTGGATCTGGGGCATGGAAGAACACATAAGATTGCAGCTGTGCAGTAACTTAGGTTGTAGAAGCTGATTATATAAGAAACCCAAGGCAAGTAAGATTGGTTGTTACATTGTTATCTTAACAGCAAGTTAACAAACAGGCTGTGTACACAGTAGGGTAGTAATCTTAAGTCTTAACTAACACCAAGGTATATAAGTAACTTTGGATGTGAGGTCATTGCAGTGTAAGAGGTATTTTTATAATTCTGCCTCACCACAACATTATTATGTGATTTTTTGTCATATTTGATATAAATAAATAGCATCTTCTATTTATGCTGGTAATTGTTAATGTCAAATTATTAAAATCTGATTTTATTCTCATTTTTATAGACTAACATGCAAATGTGTTTGCCTGCTGCTTTTACTTTATCAGTTTATACTTGTTCTTATGTAACATAGATGTCTTATTAAAGTCAGCAGTGTGTAGCAACTGAATCAAACCATAATATTGAGATTTGTGTAACTTGTGAAATATGAATGGATCTTACATTTTTATATTGTTGAAATGAAAGAAAAGAAAACTAGTATTTTAGAACACAAGAAAAAATATATTTAAAAGCCAAAAAGATGGCTTAGTAAATAAAGATGATTGCTGTCAAACCTGATGACTTGATAAACTTACATTATGCATAACAATACTAAAAGTAAAAACAATTTGATCAACACTAACAATTTTTAAATCAAAAGAATAAAATTCTATTATGAGTGATATAATCAATATACTGTCCCATGGAAAATTAAGTAACACTAATATTGGTAAGCAGACTGTTGAATTTGCATACTATTTGAAAATAAGCTAAGTTAGATTATTGTCTTAGTCAGGGTTTCTATTTTTGCACAAACATTATGATCAAGAAGCAAGTTGGGGAGGAAAGGGTTTATTCAGCTGACTTCCACATGGCTGTTGATCACCAAAGGAAGTCAGGACTGGAACTCAAGTAGGTCAGGAAGCAGGAGCTGATGCAGAGGCCATGGAGGGATGTTCCTTACTGGCTTGTTTCCCATGGCTTGCTCAGCCTGCTCTCTTATAGAACCTAAGACTTCCAGCCCAGAGATGGTACCCCCCACAAGGGGCGCCTACCCCTTGATCACTAATTGAGAAAATGCCCCACAGCTGGATCTCCTGGAGGCACTTCCCCAAATGAAGCTCCCTTCTCTGTGATAACTCCAGCCTGTGTCAAGTTGGCACACAAAACTAGCCAGTACAATTATTATACACCAAGCTAGCTGTAAAGGTAGTGTAAAAGTTTTCTAAGCTAGCTGTAAAAGTTTTACCTTTATCATTGTAATGTACAATGTAAGTTTATACATTTATTGTGATATCTGCCTGTTAAATATATGTGAAATTAATTTTTGATACTTTTCTATTAAGAAATTACTTACCGTACCTGGTGTAGTAATCTATGTAAATATTCTCTAAATTACTTACTTTAAAAACAAATGCTTTTCTTGTGTTTCTGTTTAAATATTTAATGTTTGCTACTGAATGGCAGCCAACATTGGGACAATACTTCTGTTCCCATAACTGCATAGTAAGTGTAATTTTCAGAACTCTGCTGCTGACTCTACTGTAAGCCCACTGCCCTCCACACTTCTCTTTAATTTCACATGATTAACAACTACCTTTTTCCTTTTTCTGTTTTTTCAGTCAAAGGATCAAGAAAGTTAAGTCTGCCAACAGATCTTAAGGCTGATCTTGGTACGGTAGGCAAAAGCCAACAACTTTAACTTTTCTTACATTCACTTGGCTGGACATTTTTACCAACCAACCCATAAATAACATAAGCTTACTAGCTAGCCATATTTAATAGCTTTCCACAAAAAAAAAGGCTTTCCTGAAAATTACCATGGAGTTCTGTTGGCAGCATTCGACATTTGTTTGTTAATAATCATTTCACAAATTACATTTTATAACACATTACACACCAAGGTATGTGATGTTTCTTGGTTTTTATCACAAAATTGTTTTAAAACATCTCTTACAGATAGACTTTGTAATTGTAATTTTGTAAATGAGCATGTTTTTGGATTTCTTTTCCCTGTTGTGTATGCTAATATTGTTTGGAAGTAATACTATTTAACCAAAAAAGTCTGCTATAAGGTGGAGTTCTGGCTCTGTTTTTTGTTGTTGGTTTGTTTGTTTGTTTGTTTTTGAACATCATAGATAATTTCATTCGAGGTGCTTGGCTTTTCGTGGTGGTCATAGACTATGCATTAAAGCTCATGGTGAGATAAACTCTCAGATAGACCTTCACACTTCTTTCAGAGCTTGCATCTGCTTGTCCTAGTATGAGACTTTTGGTTATGCTTTTTCAACTATGTTACTTAACCTATATTATATATTCCCTTTGTTCTGATGCAAAGCTTCTGCATGAAATTAGATGGTCATGTGCCATTCAGGTGTAAAAATTTGTTCTATATTATGATTTCTTTTTCATCTCTTTAAGGTTGCTATTATTGTTCCCAATTTCAATAATTCTTTCTTCTGAAAGGAGAAACTAAGATTATTGCTGCTAACTAGTAGAATGTAAAATCCATGACACTTTGATGCTCTGGTAGACTCTTCAGTAAAACTACCTGGCCCTGAGTTGCTGTTTAGTTGGGATATTTTCAGTTCTGTCTCTCTCTCAGTGGAGGTTACAGGTCTGTTTAAATTATTTCGTGTTGATTTAGCTTCAGTAGATCACACCATCCATTTCTTCTAGGCCTTCCAGTTTGGTGGAACACAGACTTTTAAAGGATGTCCTCATGGTTCTCTGAATTTCCTTTTCATCTCCCTTTTTGTCTCTGATTTTATAATTTTGATTGTCTTTCTCTTTCTTTTGATTAATTTGGCCAAAGGTTGGTCAATACTTTTTCGATGAATTTTTTTTCAAAGAACCAACTCTTCAGTTCATTGACTTTTTTTGTATCTATTTTATTGGTTTTGGCTCTGAGACTGATCATTTCTTCTCATCTACACTTTTTAGGTATTGTTTCTTCTTATTTTTCTAAAACTTTCAAGTGTATCATTAGGTAATCATTATGAGATCTTTCCAGTTTGAGTTGTTTGCTTGTCTGTTTTTTGTTTGTTCCTTCAGTTCATTGACTTTTTTTGTATCTATTTTTTTGGTTTTGGCTCTGAGACTGATCATTTCTTCTCATCTACACTTTTTAGGCATTGTTTCTTCTTATTTTTCTAAAGCTTTCAAGTGTATCATTAGGTAATCATTATGAGATCTTTCCAGTTTGAGTTGTTTGCTTGTCTGTTTTTTGTTTGTTCCTTATGTAATCACTTAATGCTTTGCTCTAGACTGGCTTTCATTGTCCTGTAGGTTTGGATGTGTTGTGCTTTCATCTTCATTCAATTCTTGGAAATTCTTAATTTCCTTCTTGATTTCTCCCTGAACCCAGTTTTCATTCAGTAGTGAGTTGTTCGACTTCCATGAGCTTGTGTACTATCTACTGCTTCTATTTTTGTTGAGATACTACTCTTTTTAGGATATCATGGTAGCATAGGATGCAGGACATTATTTCAAGTTTTCTGTATTGGTCGAGACATGCCATAGGTGCTAATATGTGGTCCATTTTGGAAAAAGTTTCATGAGCTGCTGAGAAAAAGGTGTATCCTTTGATGTTTGAGGAAAACGTTCTATAGATGTCTATTGGGTCAATTTGATTTTATATTACTTAACTTTAGAATTTCTCTATTTTTGTCTGGATGACCTGTTTAATGGTGATGGTGGGGTATTTAACTTACTATTAGTGTGTTAGGGTTAATATGGGATTTTCAATCTAATAGTTTTTTATAAAATTGAGTGCTTTGTGTTTGGTGTGTAAAGGTTTAAGCAAGGACCTACACTCAAGTTTGCTCTCTGGCTTCTACACAAGTACTATGGCACCCACTTACCCACTTTCACATAGGAATGTAAACACACACAACTGTACTTTATATACACTAAAATTAATAAAAAAGAAATGAAAGGTAGAAAGAGGTAGAGTTATGCTAATTTCACTTTTCACAAGTTTCATGATGCTGAAAATTAAATTTTCAACTATTCTTATTATATTTCCCTGTCTCCCAGAAGAACAACATTGTTACTATTGGCAGTGGGGCATAATTCATTTGTGTTTTTTATTCAACTGTGAAAGTGACTTGTGGGTATTAATCCAATTATTTTGCTCCTCAGTTTAGATTGCCATCTAAATAATGTTTAGCTGACAGTACGACTTATGACTTCAAAGGCAGAGCATTTCTAGGTACATTTCTTCCATTAATGTATTTATTTATTCATTTTACATCTGGACCACAGGCCCCCTTCATCCTCTCCTCCCATTCCAACCCTCAAAAACCAGTCCCCTCACTACCCCTTCCCGTTCTCCTTAGCAAAGGGGGAGCCCACCTACCCTGGGTACAAACCCAACCTGGCACATCAAATCACAGCAGGACCAAAGTGTAAGATGAAATTTCAGAGTCGTTTTGATTTGCATCTTCCTAATGACTAAGAATGATGAACATTTCTTCAAGTGCTTCTTGGCCATTAGAGAGCCTATGTTGAGAATTTTCTATTTAGCTTTGTACCCCATTGTTTAATTGGGTTATTTGGTTTGCTGATGTCTAATTTCTTGAATTCTGTATGTATTTTGGATATTAATCCTCTGTCAGATGTAGGTTTGGTGAAGAGTTTTTCATACTCTGTAGGCTGCCATTTTGCCCTATTGATGGTGTCCTCTTTCTTTTTTTCTTTTTTTTAATTAGATACTTTATTTACATGTAAATTTCTCCTTTCCCAGTTTCCCCTCCAAAAAACAAACAAACAAATAAACAAAAACAACAAGAACAAACCCCTGTTGCCTCCCCCCTTCCCATGCCTGTCACCCCACCCTCTCCCACTTATTGGCTCTGGCATTCCCCTACACTGGGGCGCAAGGCCGAGGTCCTTTCCTTCTATTGATGATCAAATTTGCAATCCTCTACTATATGCATGCTGCCAGAACAATCAGTCCCACCACATGTAGTCCTTGGTTGGTGGTTGAGTCCCTGGGAGCTCTGAGGGTACTAGTTAGTTCATATTGTTGTTCATACTAAGGGCATTAAACCCTTCAGCTCCATAGGTTCTTTCTCTAACTCCTTCATTGGTGACCGTGTACTCAGTTCAATGAATGGCTGTGAGCCTCTACATCTGTATTAGTCAGGTATTGTCAGAGCCTCTCAGGAGATAGCTATATTTAGGCTGGCTTGTCCTTCCTTCAGTCTCTGCTCCATAGTTAATCTCTGCCACTCCTTCCCTGAGTATTTGGTTCCACCTTTTAAGAAGGAATGAAATGTCCACCTTTTGGTCTTTCTTCTTAAGTTTCTTGTGGTTTGTGGGTTGTTCTTCCTGTATTCCAAACTTCTAGGCTAATAACCACTTATCAGAGAATGCATACCATGTGTATTCTTTTGTGATTGGGTTACCTCACTTAGGATGATACTCTCCAGATCCATCCATTTCCCTAATAATTTCATAAATTCATTGTTTTTAATAGCTGAGTAGTACTCCATTGTGTAGATGTACCACAGTTTCTGTATCCATTCCTCTGTTAAGAGACATCTGGGTTGTTTCCAGTTTCTGGCTATTATAAATAAGGCTGCTATGAACATGGTGGAGCATGTGTCCTTATTACATGTTGAAGCATCTTCTGGGTATATGCCCAGGAGTGGTATAGCTGGGTCCTCTGGTAGAACTATGTCTAATTTCCAGAGGAACCACCACACTGATTTCCAGAGTGGTTGTACCAGTTTGCAATCCCACCAGCAATGAAGCAGGGACCTCCACATCAAACCAGATACATTCAAACTAATAGAAAATAAAGTGGGGAAGAACCTCGAGCAAATAGGCACAGGGGAAAATTTCCTGAAGAGAATGCCAATACCTTCTGCTCTAAGATCAAGAATTGACAAATAGGACCTCATAAAGTTGCAAAGCTTCTGTGAGGCAAAAGACACTGTCAATAGGACAAAATGGCAACCAACAAATTGGGAAAAGATCTTTATCAATCTTATATCTGATAGAGGGCTAATATCCAATGTATACAAAGAACTCAAGAAGTTAGACTCCAGAGAACCAAATAACCCTATTAAAAAATGAGGTACAGAGCTAAATAAAGAATTCTCAACTGATGACCACCAAATGGCTCAGAAGCACCTAAAGAAATGTTCAACATCCTTAGTCATCAGGGAAATGCAAATCAAAACAACTCTGAGATTCCACCTCACATCAGTCAGATTGGCTAGGATAAAAGACTCAGGTGACAGCAGATGCTGGAGAGGTTGTGGAGAAAGAGGTGTCCTCTTTCTTACAGAAACTTTTAAGTTTCATGAGGTCCCATTTATTAATTGATGATCTTAGTATCTGAGCTATTGGTGTTCCGTTCAGAAATTTGTCTCCCGTGCCAGTGTCTTCAAGGCTATTTTCCACTTTGTCTTCTATCAGGTTTAGTGTATCTGTTTTTATGTTGAGGTGTTTGACCCATATGGCCTTGAGTTTTGTGCAGAGTGATAAATATGGATATATTTGTGTTCTTCTACATGCAGACTGCCAGTTAGACCAGCACCTTTTGTTGAAGATGCTTTCTTTTTTTTTCATTGTATGGTTTTGAATTCTTTGTCAAAAGTCAAGTGTCCATAGATGTGTGAGTTTATTTCAGGAATTATTCCATTAATCCACCTATCTGATTCTGTACCAATACCATGCAGTTTTTTTCACAATTGTGTGAGTACAGCTTGAGGTCAGGGATGGTGATTCCTCCTGAAGTTTTTTTATTGTTCAAGATTGTTTTGGCTATCCTGATTTTTTGGTTTTCTATATGCATAAGTTCAAAACCCCACCATCACCAATAAACAGGTCATCCAGACAAAAATAAATAGAGAAAAACTCTGAAATTTCAGAGAATTGCTCTTTCAAGGTCTGTTTAAAAAAATCATGTTAGAATTTTGATAGGGATTGCATTGTATCTGTAGATTGCTTTTGGTAAGATGGCCACTTTCACTAAGTTAATCCTACCAATCCTTTAGCATGGGAGATCTTTCCATCTTCTGATATCTTCTTAACTTTCTTTCTTCAGGGACTTGAAGTTCTTGTCATACAGATATTTAACCTACTTGGTTAGAGATACATCAAGATATTTTATACTATTTGTGGCTATTGTGCAGGGTATTGTTTCTTTAACTTCTTTCTCAGACCTTTTATCATTTGCATAATGGAAGGATACCGATTTCTTTGAGTTAACTTTATATCCAGATACTTTGCTAAAGCTGTTTAATAGCTCTGGTAGAGTTTATAGAGTTTCTAATATATGCTAAAATATCACCTGTGAAGAGTGATGCTTTGACTTCTTGCTTTCCAGGTTGTAGCCCCTTGATCTCCTTTAGTTGTTTTATTGCTCTGGCCAGAACTTCAAGTACTATATTGAATAAATAGAGACAGAGAGAGTGGGCAGCCTTGTCTTGTCCTTGACTTTAGTAGGATTGCTTAAAGTTTCTTTCTATTTAATTTGATATTGCCTACTGGCTTGCTGTTCAAAACTTCTAATATTAAGAGGTGTTGGATTTTTTGAAGGCTTTTTCAGCATCTAATGAGATGACCATATGACTTTTTTGAGTTTGTATAGTGGATTATGTTGATAGGATTTTTATGTATAGAACCATTCCTGCATTCCTGGGATGGTCATGGTGAATGATATTTTTGATGTGTTCTTTGATTCTGTTTGTGAGGATTTTATTGGGTACTTTTATATCAATTTTCATGAAGGAAATTGGTCCAAAGTTCTCTTCCTTTCTTGGGTCATTGTGTGGTTTAGGTTTCAGCAAAAATATGGCCTAATAGAATGAATTAGGTAGTGTGACTTCTGTTTCTACTTTATGGAATAGTTTGAGGAGTTTCTGTTGTTATATCTCCCTTTTCATTTCTGATTTTGTTAATTTGGATACTGTCTCTGGGCCTTTTAGTTTGGATAAGGGTTTGTCTATCTTGTTGATTTTTCTCAAAGAACCAATTCTTGATTTTGTTGATTCTTTGTATTATTCTCTCTGTTTCTAATTTATTGATTTCAATAAAATAAAATAGTTTGACTATTTCCTGCTGTCTTGGCTCTTGGCTGTGTTTGCTTCTTTTTTGTTTTAGAGCTTTCAGGTGTGCTCTTAAGTTGCTAGTATGAGATCTCTCCAATTTATAAAAACATTTAGTGCTATTAACTTTTCTCTTAGCACTGCTTTCATTGTGTACCTTATATTTTGGTATGCTGTGCTTTCGTTTTCATTGAATTCTAGAAAGTTTTTAATTTCTTTCTTTATTTCTTCCCTTACCCAGTGGTCATTTAATAGAGAGTTGTTCAGTTTCCAGGAGTATGTGGACTTTCTGGTGTTTCTGTGATTGCTGAAGTCCAGCCTTAATCCATGGCGATCTGATTGAATACAAGAAGGTATATCAGTTTTCTTGTATCTGCTGAGGCTTGCTTTGTGATTGACTATATGGTTAATTTTGGAGACGGTTCCATGAGGTGCTGAGAAGAAGGTATATTCTCTTGCTTTGGGTGGAAGGTTCTGTAGAGATCTGCTAAATTTGTTTGGTTCATAACATCTGTTGGTTTCATCATTTCTCTGTTTAGTTTCTGTTTTGATGACCTGTCCATTAGTGAGAGTTGGGTGAAAAAGTCTCCTGCTACTATTGTGTGGGGTTCAATCTGTGATTTAAGCTTTAATAAATTTACATTCTTTTCCAAACATGAATGCCCTTGTATTTGGGGCATAAATGTTCAAAATTGAGATATCATCTTGGTAGATTTTTTTCTTTGATGACTATAAAGTCTCCTTCCCTATCTGTTTTGGTTACTTTTAGTTGAAGGTCTATTTCATTAGAAGTTAGAATGGCTACTCAAGCTTGTTTCTTGGGTTTGTTTACTAGAAAAACCTTTTTCCAGCCCTTTATTCTGTGGTAGTGTCTATTTTTGTTGCTGAGGTGAGTTTCTTATATGTGGCAGAATAGTAGATCCTATTTACATACCTAGTCTATTAGCCTATGTTTTTTTATTTGAGAATTTAGACCATTGATGTTGAGAGATTTGACCAATGAGTATTAGTTCCTATTATTTTGATGGTAGAGGTGGTACTGTATGTGTATGAATCTGTTTTGTGTTTGTTGTGACATGATTAATTTCTTGTGTTTTCTTGAGTGTAATTACCTCTGTGTGTTGGAATTTCTCTTCAAGTTAATCCTTCGTAGGGCTATATTAATAGAAAGATATTGTTTAAATTTGGTTTTGTCATGGAATATGTTGGTTTCTCCATCTATGATGATTGAGAATTTTGCTGAATATAATAGTCTGAGCTGGCATCTGTGGTCTCTTAGTGTCTAAAAGGCATCTGTCCAGGATCTTCTGGAATTTAGAGTTTCTGCTGAGAATTCAACTATAATTATGATAGGTCTGCCTTTATATGTTACTTGGGCCTTATCTTCATGCAGTTTTAATATTCTTCCTTTGTTCTGTACATTTAGTGTTTTGTTTATTATGTGGTGGGAGGATTTTCTTTTCTCATCCAAACTGTTTGGTGTTCTGTAAGCTTCTTGTACATTTATAGCCATCTCTTTCTTAAGGTTAACAAAGTTTTCTTCTATGATTTTGTTGAGAATATTTTCTTGACCTTGGAACTGTGGTGCTTTACCTTCTTCTATCCTATTATTCTTAGGCTAGGTCTTTTCATGGTATCCAAGATTTCCTGGATGTTTTGAGTTAGGAACTTTTTACATTTTGCATTTTTCTTTGACCAATGTACCAATTTCTTCTATGGTATCTTCTATACATGAGATTCTCTCTTCCATCTCCTACATTTTGTTGGTGATGCTTGCACCTGTAGTTCCTGTTCTCTTCCCTACGTTTCCCCATTACCAGTGTTGCCTCCATTTGTATTTTCTTTATTGATTCTATTTCCATTTTTAAGTCTTGAACCATTTTATTCATTTCTTCACCTATTTGATTGTTTTCCTGTATTTCTTAACGGAATTATTTATAATTCTCTTTAAAGGTCTGTATCATTTTCATGAAATAGGATTTAAGGTCACAATCTTGCTCTTCAAGTGTCTTAGGATATCCCGAGCTTGCTGTAGTAGGAGAGCTAGGTTCTAATGCTGCAATATTGTATTGGCTTCTGTTGATTATATTTTGTACTAACCTTTCACTATCTGGTTCTCTCTGGTGTGGATTGACCTGGGACTCCTGGGAAACAGGTGGAGCTGTGTGTCCTGGGTTAGAGAAGGTCTCCCTGGAGGCTGGCAGAACTTTGGGATGGGAAGTGGTTTAGTATGTAGGTAGAGGTACAGGCTGGAATGAAGATGGAGCTCCGATAAGGCACGATAGAACTCAGGCTGCTGAGCTTTGTGAGGTCCTAGCAGGTAGGAGGATTAGGGAAGGAGTCTCACTTGTGTCCCATGTTAGAGTGGGCTTCCAGGGAAGCAGGTGGAACTGTAGGATGGGGGTCAATAAGCCTATCAGAGAATGTGCATGGAGGCATGGACCAGAAGGAAGATCTTCATGGCAGTGTTAACTCTATTACCTTGTTCTACCTCCAGGGATAAAATGGTGATGTGATCCCTTAGCTATCTATCCTGACTCTAAATGAGTCAATGCAGAGTGTCATGGTCATAAGAGCCTGTAAAGTCATTAGGGTCCACTAAGATCTTGCCCTACCTGGCAGTAATGTAGGCTAAAATAAGAGTCTCTCCTAATGGAACATAGGTGTCTACCTAATGTCAAGGCAGTGATAGAGCTACATTTGTAAGTACTTACCTGGTGATAGCTGAGTTCTCCAAGTTTAAGAATGGTGAGTATAAAAAAAAAAAAAAAAAAAAAA
>JADRCD010206490.1:0-15831 GCA_019843815.1 Montemys delectorum
CTTCTCTGTGATAACTCCAGCCTGTGTCAAGTTGACACACAAAACTAGCCAGTACAGAAACAAAACAGAAAGAACAAAAATATATAAGACACCATACCCTTAAAGTGGGAGGGGATGTTTACATACTCACTATACAGATAGAGAAAATTCAGAAACGAAAGGACTTTAGTAATTAGTATGCATAAGCGAACATGGGCTTTCCTATTTTTATTCCTATATTCAAATTGTATTCACAGATTGACCTTGCTGAACAGATGTAGCACCATTTGATTCAGGGAGAGAAGAATTTATTTTGGTTAGGACTTTATTTGAAAGCAATATATTTTTAGGCATTAAATGAAACCATGGAGCAAGTGATTTTCTGGTACAGCCTAGGAATTTTGATGTTTGCATTGATGGGGTACAAATCATACTAGCTCAAATTACAGCACTGTCACCGAGATTTACAGCAGAAGTCTCAGCTCCAACAGGCCAGGTAGGCTAAGCCACCTGGTCCCAGTATGCCAATTAAAGACACAAGTAGTGGAAAAAGGAACCAATAAAAAGGCCCAGTGACATCAATCCCATCTTCAGGGCAGTTGCATGAAGTTTAGGTTTAAATAGAGAGAGTTACTTTTCCATTACCATGACAAAACATTATGACCAAGGTAACTTATAGAAGAGAGTGTTTATGTGGGGGCTCACAGTTCTATAGGACCATCATGGTGGGGACCACGCAGTAGGCAGGAAGGCATGGCAGAGGAACAGGAGCTGAGAGCTTATATCTGATTCACAAGTACAAAGGAGGAGGGGGAGAGAGAGGGAGAGGGAGGGAGGGAGGGAGAGAGGGGGGAGCACTATCTGAAAGTGGTGTGGGCTTAAAGCCCACCCCCAGTGACACATTTCCTTTAACAAGGTCACACCTCCTAATTCTTCCCCCAAAAGTTCCACTAATTGTCAACCAAGCCTTCAAATATATAAGGCAATAGAGGCCATTCTCATTCAAACCACAACACAGAGGTCGTGGTCAAGGTATTGTCATTAAAGCAACATTATCTCAGCTCTGGTCCTGCAAAGTGGTTCATACTATAAAGTAGCCCATAATAAATGAATAAAATAAATGAGATAAAAATAGTTTAAAAAATTAGACCATTTTTACGGATGTATCCATTAGCTGATCTACACCCAATACCTTCTGTTCATCAAAGAGCCACTTCCTGGAGTGAGATCTAGGGTATGTGTGACTGTTTTTGCTTAAAGATGGCAGTCATGACATAAATAGGAACACAGGACCACAAACCTGGAAATGGGAAGTACCACTAAGCATCTCATCTTAGAGGACACCACGTTAGCAAAACGTTCTGCTAAGCTTTGTATTCTAGAAGGCTTACGCACTTGAGCAACATAGGTACACGGAACATACAAAGGCACCAGAACAGCGAACACAGGGCTACTTAGAAGCCTTTTACATAGACATTCATTTAACTTCTGCTTCTAGGACAGGAGACAGCTGCCCTCAAGCAATAAGGAACTCATGAGTTAATCACATAGTAAATGTGATCCCCAGGAATAAATGAGTAGCTATCTTGTTGGGCCAAGGAAGTTTGCATAGATTGTGGGCCTCCTCACAAGCTCCACTCACAAGATGCTGCAAACATCGGTCTCCAGTCTCCATCCATATACATGAAAGCCCACCAGGAGGAGGAACATGATCATATTCCTCCCCTGTAGCTCCTCCCACTCCTGAGGGTGTTCCCTATTTCCTCACTCTTTGTCCATGCTTCCATATTCTTCTTGGATATGAGACAAGGAATTCAGAATCCAATGGCTTGAGAGTGACTTTTGTGACTAGTGATTGCCTAAGATCCTAACACCTAGAATTAAACTCAGTAAGAGCCAAGAAAAGCTCCACCCTCTCGGAGAACTTGCATTGTGTGTGTGTGTGTGTGTGTGTGTGTGTGTGTGTGTGTGTGTGTGTAGTTGGGATAGAGGTCAGCAAACCTGAGAAATCCTCCTGTTTCCACCCTCTCCCACCACTGTTATGATTACAGGGACTTACATGGTTGTCTCCAGCTTTTTATGTGTGTGCTGGGGATTTGAACTCAAGTCCCCATGCCTGTGCAGCAGGTGCTTTTACACTAGCCAACTCTCCAGCTGAAGTTTCTACTTTTGAAGCAAATTTTTAAAATGCGTATCTAGGTAAACACATGTTTACTGCATTGGCAAAAATAAAAATCTAGACTTCTAACAAATTTTGGGACAATGCACTCAAATAGAATCATTTTCTGATGTTCCTACATATTTCATATATACAGAACCAAAGTGCTTATTTGGTTGAGATAAATAAATGTGAAACAGGTTTAAGTAGAAGTTCTGTCTAAATGGCAAGTTTATGTGAATCGTATCAAGTATATAGTAGATAGTAGCGATGTTTAAAATTTTTTATTAGCCATTTTGTGTTACAAGTCCAGAATCAATACATATTATATGAAAGAGAATACTTGTTGCTATTTTATATGCATTAAACATATGTGCCTTTACCTATACAAATGTTTTCACCATGTTTGAACGTTTGGACGCACATCTCTGTGCATTTTGATCACAGATGGGAAGGGTTTGAATGCCATAGAATTACTTTAAAGTAATAGCATGCATAAAGCACCCACCTAATGGGCTTGACAGAGCAGGAACTTAAAAGAACCTGGACTTTGCCAGCATTCAGTTTCCTTAGTACTCAAAGCCTGTCAAAAGCAGCAGGAAGTCAAGCAATTATCTTAATAAAACAAAATCTGGTCTGCTAAGTCAATTCCTTTTCGCAAATGTCATTGAGAGCGGAACAGTATTTCAGAGAAAGGCTTGTTGCTTTTAGATCAGGCTAGCCTCAATCCTACAGCAATCCCCATGCAACTGTCTTCTGAATGCTGGGGTTGCAGGGATATCCCACCATGACTGACCATAAGATTTGTTCACAGTATTCAGACTTTCTTAGAATGTTGGCCTACTTGTAATTAAGTTCTTATTTTACAATTGGAGCACTAAATTTTGTCCTTACTGCTTGCGGTGGCACATGCTTGTAACCCATCACTTGGCAAATAGATGTAGAAAGATCAGAAGTTTAAGGTTATCCTTGGCTACATAATGAGGTGTAGGTTAGTCTAAGCTACTTGAGAGCCTGATTAAAATAAAGATGATTTTTAAAAATTGCTTAAATAAACATATTAAGTATGCAGTTTTAATCCATGAACCAGGGAGACAGAGGCAGAGGCAGGAGGATTTCTGTGAGTTTAAGGCAAGACTACTCTACACAGAAAACTCTAGGAGACCAGGCTATCAGCATTGGAAAAGCCTGTCTCTTTAAAAAAATACATATTACATTTTGAAACATCTTTTATATATATTCAAAAATAGCACAGACAACCATGAGTAGACTTATGACTTGATCTGTTACGTATACCTCATATGAGACAACCATGTTTTATACAAGAGTTATAAAATGGTTGATAAAAGACTTCAACCTAAACAGAAATTTAAATGAGCCAGATCCTGTTAAAAGCTCTACAAAGCTAAACAGGAAACACGAATCACTCAATTCCTATCTTTTAAAATTAACCCCGTCAAAAATATAACTAAAGTAAGCCAGCATTCTAGAAAGTCTAACTGCTTTGAATATAAAGCATGAAAACCTTTATAGCCAGGGTTTGGAGGGATGGCTCAGTGGATAATGCACTGGCTCTACAAGTATGAGGGGGCAGAACCCGTATAAAACCTGGAAACTTGGAAAATGTAGAAAATTATTGCAAACCCCAGGCCAGCCTGGCTGCTATAGCTATCTTTATATCAGCATAGCAGCTCAACAAAGCTGTTCCAAAGGAGTTTTTGGTTAGTTGGTTTTTTTTTTTTTTTTAACTTTTATGATTCTTTGTGAATTTCACAACATTCATACCAACCCTACTTTTATTGGCTGGTTTCCTGTGTCAACTTGACACAAGCTGGAGTTATCACAGAGAAAAGAGCCTCCCTTGAGGGAATGCCTACATGAGATCCAGCTGCAAGGCATTTTCTCAACTAGTGATCAAGCAAGGAGGGCCCATTGTGGGTGATGCCATCCCTGGGCTGGTAGTCCTGGGTTCTATAAGAAAGCAAGCTGAGCAAGCCAGGGGAAGCAAGCCAGTAAGGAACATCCCTCCATGGCCTCTGCACCAGCTCCTGCTTCCTGACCTGCTTGAGTTCCTGTCCTGTCCTTTGGTGATGAACAGCAATGTGAAAACGTAAGCGGAATAAACCCTTCCCTCCTTAACTTGGTTCTTGGTCATGATGTTTTGTGCAGGAATAGAAACCCTGACTAAGACACTACTCATCTCCTGGAACTTTTGTATCCACCCACCACCCTTGAAACCTCCCTCTCCAAAGAAAATAAAAACAAATAAAACAAAAACAAAATATCTCACTGTGGAAGCTATTAGTGTGTGTGTGTGTCACCCTTTTGTCCACACATCTTTACTTGCAAATTTTCATTGCAGTGAGTCATTGGTCTGCTTTGAGGCCTCTGGCTTCTGCTATCCTACCAATACTTGATCCTCACTGGGACTCCTCGGATAGCCTGTTGTTGCCCTGTGTCATGGAGATCCTGCAGTTTTGGGCCTCTGAGTGTCTTCTGCTCCCCTGCCCCCACATCCCAGTAATACTCTGGCCATCTTCCCCACATTATATGGCTTGGCAGGTGAATGGGCCTCTTCCCAGAGATTTTAAGACAAAAGTATAGGTTCTGAAAGCCTCGGCAGGCTCAGCTCACCTCTCAACACACCAATTAAAGACGTGGTTACAGCAGGGAAAGGATATTGTTCTATTCTGTTTCATTAGAAAGAGGACAAATCTAGTCAAGTGGTGCTTCGGCCAAACATTACTCACTGTCTTAACGCAAGTCTGTTGGGTTGTACTGAAGGTGGTCTGTCAGATAAGTTGGCTCAATAAGTTATTAATTATTAACCTGCTCATAGGAAGGTAGGATCTGTCCTGTAATTCAAAATGAGTCAGGAGAAATAAAGTTAAGGTCAAAGACTTGTTGAGAGGACAGAGTTAGCCAGAGCTGACTCCATGACAGGCTGCAAACTGGCAGTTTGAGGGACTAGGCCTAAGTTTCTGTTTCCCAAAACTAGAAAAGTCCAAAACAAGTCAATTCCAGAATAAAACACCCTTCATGGGCAGCCACTCAGGAAGCTGCCCCTCCGCCTAGCCTGAGCCAACCTCATGGGCAGCTAATTAGAAGCTGTTGAAGCTGCCCTACCACCTAGTTTGAGGCAAGTAAGTATAGTTAATCATCCAAAGTTCCCCCAAACCCCCCCCCCAGACTTAACCAATCACAAAGGCACCCAAACCCCTGGTTGTAGAACCAACCAATCAAGGGAGAGAAAGGTAAAGGTCACCCACTCCTACCCTAACAGGCTTTAAATTGACCCTGCAAAGGCCACACCTCTGTCTTCCATCCATCCTGAAGTATGGTAGACCCCCTGCGTGCAGGTTCTCTGCTGAATAAATATTTGAGTCTAGGGTATCATTCTTGTCAAGTCACAGACCCTTATATTATTTATCTCTGTGTCTTCAGTATAAAGTACAGACACAGTATAAAGTACAGTATAAAAGCAGAGACACAAAAACTTCTATCCTGTTTTTAGTTGCCCTGGATAAGAAGCCGATCCCCCGGACCCACCCTACCATCAAAATGAAGTTGCAAGTATCTGCCTGTTTATCTCTGTGTTTTCAGCCTTGGTGGTGGTGGGGTGGGATGAGGTAGGTTTGAGTGATGCTCTGTGAGTGACCACCATGCTTAGTGTTAACTGTCAACTTGACAGAATCCGTGATCATCAGGAAAAGGCCTGTGAGCTTGCCGTGATTGGGATAATTGATGAGGGAAGACCCATTTTAACTGTGGGCAAGTCGTTCCTTGGACAGAGGATCCCTAACTCTATAAATGGAGACATCTCTGAAGAGTGGCAACATGTTCGCCATTCTCCGCTTTCCCTATGGGTGCTATGGGACCAAGTGCTTCAAGCTCTTGCCAGCTTGGCTTAAGTGTCATGATGGGACGGATCTTAAACAACGGATTAGAGTGGCGCCCCTTTCTCCATGTTATCCCCACAAGAGAGGAGAAAGTATGACAGTGCCTTTGCAGAGTCAAGCAGGAGTCTGATCCAAAAGAGAAAAGACAAATGCAGAAGGAAAGAACTACCAGGCTCTCATCTGTGTTTAGTCGGCCAAGAAGAGGAGTCTACAAGTTTCACAAAAGCAGTTCTCAAGTAGCTTTTCAAATAAGACACGCCCCTGTGAGTCCTCTCTGAAAATCCTGGGTTTGAGGTTGAAGGGGGGACATTCAGCTATACTGTCTTTTTGGGTAAGAGATTGATTGATCAGGAGACTTATCAATGCCTCAGACTACAGAATGGCAGGGTCTCTAAGGAGACCCTTAGGGTAGACCACATCCATATGGCAGAATGGAAGTAACTTACAGGATTTGGAGAAATGGCGGAGATTCTATGGCATTCTATGCTATAGTGTACGCTTCCAGTCAGCTGTCTCTGAATCAGCGGAGGGTGGAGAGGGCAAGGATCTAGAAATACAAATGACTTTAGCTCATACCAGGTTACAGTAGTTTCAGAAATGGCCAAAGCTCAATCAAAAATGGGGGAGCTTTTACAAAACTGGGCCAGGCTAATGGGACATGAGGAAGAACATGGGTGGGCCTCACTGGGTTTCCCCAGATTGAT
Organism: Montemys delectorum; assembly: GCA_019843815.1. Classification (NCBI taxonomy): domain Eukaryota; kingdom Metazoa; phylum Chordata; class Mammalia; order Rodentia; family Muridae; genus Montemys; species Montemys delectorum. The sequence continues at coordinate 6,741 of JADRCD010206490.1, forward strand.
GTCACGAAGCCGTTCCTGCCACCTTTAATTGATCTCCATAACTTATCCATGTTATCATCATGCCTGGTATAAGGACATGGATTTCTCTCTGTCCTTGCGTCCTTTTTTTTTCTCTTTATGATGGGTCTCATGCCATGCAAAATTTAATCTTAATAAGTATATGTGCCAGCTGGGCGGTGATGGCGCACGCCTTTAGTCCCAGCACTTGGGAGGCAGAGGCAGGCGGATTTCTGAGTTCGAGGCCAGCCTGGTCTACAGAGTGAGTTCCAGGACAGCCAAGGCTACACAGAGAAACCCTGTCTCGAAAAATCAAAATATATATATATATGTGCCTTTCTTTTGATAATCTGTCCTTTGTTCCAGGGGCCTCCCCTGGAACTTAGCAATAAGAAAGAAAGATATTTCCATATTCACAGAACTCTGAATCAGCTTTCCTAAGCTATAAATGACACAGAACTCTCCTTTCACCCCACAAACCCGCCAAGAAGCATTACTTTTGATAAAGAAATCCAGTTACAACAAACCCCACAGCAAGTTATCTGGTTAATTTAACATGACTAATTTAGCACAAGTGGGTCTGTAAAATGACTTTAAAAATAGATTCTACCCCAGTTGCTCGAACTGAAGCCATCTGCAGGTCCTGTTCTCCTTCTCAGACAGCAAAGCTCTCGGAGTTCAGCCCTCACATCCCTCACACACAGTGCACTGGAGTTTTCTGGGTAATTAGCACACAGATGTGCATCTCAATGCCAGATCATGCAGGAGCCTCCAACGCTCCTGCTGAGGAATTGACTCTGTTGGAAGGTGTGTTTTTCATGTAGGCATGCCGGTGTGACTATGAACGCTCTCTCTGCAGCGAGGTAAGGAAGGTGAGTGAGGTGAGACTGGTTAGCACAGTGGGTGAAAATGTACGGTCCCTTGGGTGGTCTGAGAACACTGATTAAAACATGCGGGTGCCTCCAAGAACATTGACTTTGATTGAGAATTATGTTTTGCAGGTACCTAAAATATTGTTTTAAAGAGCTAAGAGTAGCTTCCAGGAACAAAATGCTTACACGTACTTGAGGAATATTGAAGAGTACAGCTGGCCACATAGCCGTAACTTCACTGGTGTGAACTGAAGGACCTGTCTACAGTCTACAAGGGCCGATTGGCTGACTGGGATTTCAGTGGTTATAAAGAGGCTGGAATGTTGCAGGTCCAGAGCCAGGTCGTCTGTCATGGCCCTTGGAATAGGCATTTATTGCCCATGTGTGTGACTAAATATCCAAGTGACTGTTGGGTAAATCCTTTGAATGTATGAATGGATTGTTAATTAATGGTGTTATCAGAGACTCATAGATGAGGTCTCCCTGCTGTGTTCCAACCTGCCTGCCTGATGTCCTCACCAACGCATCTGGAGAGTGCCCTGATAAAACTTTCTTTGTTCTATATATGAGAACTTCGTGAAATTGTTACCTCATTGGACTACGGAGTTTGAAGTCAGCTAAGTCTGTGTTGAGGAGGCATGGTCATTTATATTTGGCTCCGCAGTAAGCTATTGTTTATTCTCCCTTAAGGTGAAAGCGCTCTCTCTCTCTCTCTCTCTCTCTCTCTCTCTCTCTCTCTCTCTCTCTCTCTCTGTGTGTGTGTGTGTGTGTGTGTGTGTGTGAGATACATGCATGTATGCATGCGTGTATACCTGTGCGCTCGTGCACGTGTGTGTGTGTGTGTGTGTGTGTGTGTGTGTTACATTGTTACTGGTTATTTCTAAGCACAAATCCTTCGTAATGAGGAGATAAGGCCTTTGTTCCTCTTTTACTGAAGAAACCGCTTCCTTGAGTGATGAGAGAGGCTACATATGATGAGAAAGCAAGAGGCAGTGTGGTTTCTGGGGGCTGATGCCACCACAAAACTGTATCAGAGCAGCGTCTCCAAGGACCACTCTGCCCTTTCCCACTACAGGACTGTATCATCACAACAGCATCTCAGAGGATGCTTCCCCAGGTGGCTTGGGACAAGCCTGGCTGACCCAAATGGCCACCACTTGTCCCTTGCTTCCTAGCACTGGCATCTGCAGATCATTAAACACAGAGAATTGGTGATTCGCATTATGTATGTGGCTCCATGACACATACACATATACACAAGCACATACACATATGCATAAATACACAAACTTATCCCAGTAAACCCTAACCCACTCCTGAAGGTCCCCACTTAACTCATACATAGCCCTATCCATCACTAAGGTTTGCTGGTAACAGAAAATGAACCTTCACTCACAAGCAACCTTTAAGACTAATGGGTCAAAGTCTCCAAGGGGGAGATTGAGGCAGGATGGAAAGATGGAGGAATTTAATATGCAAAGGGAAGTAGCCCATCCTGGTCTCTGGGTGGCACTTCTTGCTCTCTGAGAGTCAAGGACTTTGACATAATCAATAAGATTTGCTTAAGAAGTTCGTCTACATGGATACAACATTCCGTTTATACAAAAATAGTTCAAATAAGAAGATTAAAATAATATCAATGAGCTCTGTACACACCATCTAAGCATATACAACCACCTTCCTTTCCCATATGTAAATCGAAATCTTCTAGAATCTATAAATAACATAAACTTCACTAACATTATGAACAACTTAGCTCCTTTGTACATTCTTTTGGCCTGTGGTGTGATCCTCTCAGTTGTAATCCCGTTCAGCAAACCTCAGGGACTACCCAATGGTCTCATTTATCAAACAAAAGTTCCCAGACTACTCTATGCTATGGAACTTTAGAAACCACCAGCTCCATATTTGTCATTTTTTGTTTGTTTTTGTTTTGTTTTGTTTTGTTGTTTTGTTAAGGCACTTGGGAGGTTCTCTCTCTCTCTCTCTCTCTCTCTCTCTCTCTCTCTCTCTCTCTCTCTCTCTCTCTTTCTCTCTACTCCTTACCTGGGGCTGTACTCTTCTTTTCGAAGCATTTCTCTTTCTGTTAACCCCATGCATAAGTTCACATTCAAATCACTTAATGAACTCTGACACTGCTTAATGTTGACTTACCTTGAAATTATTTTCTCCAGCATAGCTAAGAGTGCCAGCGTCACCTGAAAAGGGTCCCAGAGAAGAGTCCTTCGGGCTGCTACAGCAGATAGCATGGAGCTATGGCTCTGGCTTCCACCTGGTGCCACTGATGTGGCTTGGAGACAAGTTATTCAAGTTCCTGCCATGTTCCTCTCTTGAGATGCTGGCACGCCCTCTTAAGTGTGTATGTTTGTTTATCCTATAGGAAATTCTTCTCACAACTTCTTGATCTTCATCTCTGAATTTTTTTCTCTGATTATGACAAGAATCTGGGAATACTGGACAGAAGCCTTGTGCTGTCCCCATCTCTCAGAGATACTGATCATACTGTGCTTGTAACAGTGACATTTGAAAGTATGGCTGGTTTTTATCTCCTGAGATTGGATTTATTCAGGGTGCCAAAGAATGCACACTCTTTCAGACTCCATTTCCATGGATTTCAGGGCTTTTGTTTTCCCCCAAGCCCTATAAGGGAACCTTGGTGATCAGTATTGGTTACTTCTTCAATAATTCTACATATTTGTAGAATAAATAATTCTTCATATTTGTCTACAGTCTAAAGTTCTCCACAATGAGGCAGTGTTGTTTTTAGAATCTTAAAGCTTCCACTGATTTGAAGCTTGCCATCCTACCGGAGACCAGGGGATGGAGGGGTGCTGCTGGGCACCAGGTATGCTTCCTTATTTGGACTGGAACTCCCTGTTGTTCCCCCTAAATCTACCAGGGGTTTCCTGCCTTTTAAAGGTGGTGCATTGGCCTTAGCAATGTGGGAGTGGGGTGCCTGCTTCCCAGGAAGGATGCCTATTCTCTACAGCGTGTGCAGAAGAGCCACCTCGGCTCCCTACAGCCCACCTCTCCTTAGAACGTCCCTGTGACTGCGGATCTGCCTCTGGCAGTGATTTATGGAACCATGTGTTGCTGGGCAATTGCTCATTAATGTGCTATGTATTACCAGCTTGTCGCTGGCTATGGCTGCTATCCCACAAAGTCAGGGCATTAGAGAAGGACTGATGCCTCCAGCCCAGGAGGAGAGTGCTCCAAAGCAAACTACCGCAAGTCCTTTCCCTGCCTCTCCACTTCCCACCATTCATATTTCTTTGAAAGAGAGGGCAATGGTAAAAATGCACCAGGGAGGGTTTGCTGCGCAGGTCCATTTCAGGGCAGGAGGAGTCATGTGTCCCCAGCCCCTCTATCAAAATACCCTTCCTAATCAGGTTTCTATCCCCTAAACTCTGGGGAAAATATGCATATTAAGTAGGCCATTAATTTTTTTAATGACCAAATGAATACTCTGGAAAGAAATTCATTTAAAAAAAAAACATACTACTGAATTTGGTGGAACACACCCATAATCCTAGCTCAATTGAGAAACTGAGTCAGGAGAACTCAGAGTTCTCTCTTTGTGTTCAAGGGTGGGTTAGGTTGGATGCTGAGATTTTTATCTCAAAACAAACAAACAAACAAACAAAAAAATAAAAGGTAGAGAGAGAGAGAGAGAGAGAGAGAGAGAGAGAGAGAGAGAGCGCCTAAGTGATCACAGGTCACAGATCGAAGATGGCCCCTTCAGAGTAGGGCTTTCCCATCTGTTTCTAGTGCTTTCTATGTCTTTTGGGGGGGTGGGGATGCTGCAAGAGGAGATGGCGGCTGGGATCAAGCCTAGGGCCTTGTACACATGCTAAGTTTATACTAAACTGAACTAACAGCTCTCGATTTTTATTTTACTATTACTTTATTTGACCAGGACAAGTAATGGCTACAGGGCGCAAACCACCTCACGTCTTCGAATGACTAACTTTTCCATCCTGTCCTGCTCTGGAGGGAGGCAGACCAGGTGTCTACACTGATCTCTCTGTTCTAGAAAAGTCTAAGGCTTCTTATCTCTCTGTTTCTCTCTCTCATCTACACTAATAAAATGAGGCTTAACAACGAAAAAAAATCTGCATAGCTTAATAAATGAAGTCACATAGCTAGAATAGCATCTGCTCAGACGATGACTGTCTTCTAGCGAGCCGATGAGGCGTTTGATAATGCCGATATATATACATGTGCCTGGACTCTCAGGAGTTTTACTGCCAGTAAAGACTGGAATCCAAAGTAAAGATAGACATCGGCTCCACATCTTCAGAAAAAGGATATATAAATAAACTAATTGGTCTATCGCTCTATCTGTGTACGGGGTACATAAGCGCAGAGAGAGAGAGAGAGAGAGAGAGAGAGAGAGAGAGAGAGAGAGAGCTCTGTACTCCTTTCAGCTGCGTTCAGTATGATTAGTATGATTCTTACTGTTTGATTCCATTCGAACACCAGCTGTTCTCATGTAAAACAAATGGGGGCTTTCTCAAAATAATCACAGTCTGGCTGGCTGTGTGGCTTGGGGCTGGGTCCTACTGTGGATCTGAAGTTGCTCCAAAGGCCCATTGGTGAAAGGCTTGGTCTCCAGCTTGTGATGCCACTGATAAAACCTTGGGCAGCACGGGCTAGCCTCTCTTTCTCTCTGTCTCTGTCTGTCTGTCTGTCTGTCTGTCTGTCTGTCTGTCTGTCTGTCTGTGTGTCTGTGTCTGTGTCTCTGTCTCTCTCTCTCTCTCTCTCTCTCTCTCTCTCTCTCTCTCTCTCTCTCTCTCTCTCTCTGTGTGTGTGTGTGTGTGTGTGTGTGTGTGCTGCCTTTGAAGTAGATACTGGAAAATGGGAGCACATCTTTTCTCTTTTTGCTTCTAGGATACCATGAGCAGGGCTGTTTTGCTCATCACAGGCTCTGTGTGGTACTGCAGGTCCCCATCAATAGAAGCAGCCAGCTACAGATTAAGAGTTTCAGGATGTAGGGCTAGAGACATGGCTCAGCGGTGAAGAGCACTGACTACTCTTCCAGAGGTCCTGAGTTCAATTCCCAGCAACCACGTGGTGGCTCACAACCATCTGTAATGGGATCTGATGCCATCTTTAGCTGTACATAAAGACAGCTACGATGTACTCATAAATTAAATAAATGAATAAAAATATTTCCAGGGTATAAAGTGAATAAATAAATAAATTAAGAAATCTTTTGTTGTGGGAATTATAAAAAATGAATCTACCCCGCAAATTCACTTTCCGGCCGGGTCACGTATTTTTGAGCCGGTACTGTTTGGCCTCAATACTAAGCTCCGGGGTGGGGGTGGGGGGTTGTTGTTTTCTCCCAGCAAGCTACATCTCGCTCACGTGCAACTCTTCACACACCCCTACAATCATTCATCTAAATAGCGCCTAAGACCCAGTAAGTAAAGCATGACTCTTAAGGCTTTAATATCCAATAAGATTTATATAATAATAAGATCACAGTTTACAAGACGTCAATTCAATAATTTTAGAACCAAATAATAAAGACAGCTGGCTCAAAAATGTGGCCCGACAGGGAAGTGAACTTGCGAGGTGGATTCATTTTTTATAATTCCCACAACAACCTTTCAGTTATTATTTCTAATTATTTTCAATCGTTCAGTTAGTTGGCTGTTTATTGTACTTTCAGGTAAAATCACATCCTCATTATAATCGTTGTGATTCATGTATAGGCACATGAGCCTCTAAGCATTTATTCAAATAAATAAAACCCAGTACTTTTAATGTTAAAAGAAACATAAATGGTAAGCCCAAATACAATACATTTCTCCCTTAAGAGTTGATCTTCTCTGGTATTTCTGTCACAGCAACAGAAGATTGACTAACCCATGCTAGAAAAGCAATGGGTGGGACTGAGCATGTTGCTCTGGCCTGAGACTGGCCATTGGCCCCTGCTGTACAGCTACCCTAGTGCTGTCTCCTGGGGATCACGAAGCTCATTCCTTGCTTAACCAACGTGGAGTCTTACTTATGCATTGTTGGCAGGTCAACACAAGCCCAAGTTACTTTAAGCTCCAAAATAGTACTTTAAAAGATAGGTGTGCAGGGTGAGCCATTTAAACTAAGACTCACTCCATCTGCTCAGTATTAATAGTAAGGGTATAACAATTTGAAATAATCCTTCTTCTCTCTCTCCTTCCCTTTCTCCCTCCCTTCTTTTCATCCACCCTCCTTCCCTTCCTCCCTTCCTCCTGTCCTTTCTTCCTTAGCTCTTTAAACCAAGGCCTTGAGTGTGCTAAGTACACACCATACCATGAGCTACATCCCCAGCCTTGAACTTTCTTTCCCTCTCCTCCTCTTCCTCTTTTCCTCTCCTTTTAATTTTTCTTTTTTTGACAAGGTCTACCATATGGCCCAGGCTGGCCTTGAACTTACAATCCTCCAGCCTCAGCCTCCCCACACTGGGAGTTTCTAAAATCATAAAATAAAGTTTAAAGCTTAAATCTCAAAGCCTACAGGCCTCATGCAGGTTCATCACAACTGCTGCGAATTCATGACTGCAACCCAGTGCCATGCGCAGAGGGCAGAATCCCACTGCAAAGGTATATACGGGACTCAAAATGTTTCCCACCTCACTGCGGGTGAACAAAGTACACTACCTGACAGGTACCAAATGCTTACTGCTGTTCACCAAGAACATCAAAATGGAGGCCACAGTGTAAATTACACAGAGGCCAACTACTCATTCTTTCTCAGTTATTTCCTGAAAACATGAACGCTAAACGTCAACCCAGTACAAACCCCGACGTCCTCAGCGCCGCTGTTAGAATTGATTTATGCCGAGGCTACTCATTTGGAGCACAGCCAGGAAGACTTTATTCAGGAGCTGTGGGATGAGTCGCTGCTGCTTAGAGTGTGCAGCAGGGAAATAACCACTCCCCATCAGACACAGGGTGCATCAGGGCAGGCTGAAGTTAAAGAGCTGGTCCGGGGTAGCTGATGGAAAGTTGATAGGAGGAAACCCTGGAAGTAGGAAGCTTTAGCCTCTGGTCTGACAGAATTCTGGCTGACAGCAGGCTAGGGTAGCCAGAGGTCACTCCAGGGATGTTGTAGGATAGGGCCCCTACCGGCTTACTGAGGATGTTCAGCTACTGAATGGTGGGATTCTTGTCAAAGTGCCTCGGATCAGTTTGAGTGTGAAACGTCCCTGGAGTCTCGTGTGCTGGCTGGTGTTGGGGAATCTTCAGGACTTCAGTAAGTGGGTCACTGCGGGGAGAGCTTTGACGTCTCGCAGGCTGGCCTGCTTCCTATGTGTTCTCTGTTTCCTGGCTATTGGTTGAAATGTGACCAGCAGCCTCATACCTCTGTACCATTCCTTCTTACTTCACCTCCTCCGTGACGGAGGGTGCCCTCCTCAGACTCTGAATCAGCTATTTTTAAAGTAGACATCAAGTCCGTTATATGGCTAGGTCCTTTGATAAAACTGGATTTGTACAGGAAAGTCTACAGATGGCCCTGGGAGGAGGGCTCAGGAGGCTGACTAAAATCTGGCCAAACAGATGCTCACTGCTGACACAGTTCAATGAAGTTAAAGCAGTCAGCTACAGGTGAATCAGCTTGTGACAGCTGCTTGGTTTTTTTTTGTTGTTGTTTTTGTTTTTATTTTTTTTTTTTTAAGAGAGAATGTAAGGAAGCCAGTTAAGATAAAGATAACAGTATTTCCTCCTTATAAACCACAGCGTGCCAGCTGCGAAGCTACGATGGTGGCCTCCCAGCAAGCTCTCGGGTTTGAGCATGCTCAGTCCCACCCTGCTGCTGCGCCATGCCCCTAGCCCTTGTGTGGCTCCCTTTTAGATGTGATAAACTGTACTTATTTATTATTTATTTTTATACTTTTTTCTTTTTGTTGAAAATAGATTTATTTTCTCGCATAATACATCCCGATTATGGTTTCTCCTCCGTCTGTGCCTCCTTCCCATCTCCCTCCCATCAGTATCCACACTCTTTCTGTCTCTCAGTAGAAAACAAGCAGGTTCTATGGGGGAAGAATAAAAGATGATAAAAACAAACAGAAGGAAACGAGCTCAGGAAAAGGCCCAAGAAACAGAAAGAGACCTGCTTGTTCACGCACTCAGGAATCCCAGAAAAAAACTAAACTGGAATCTATAATGTATGTTCAAAGGACCTAAAGGGGAGGAGAAGGAGGAGGAGAAGGAGGAGGAGAAAGAGGAGGA